>JAUJYS010001898.1:0-16073 GCA_033995665.1 Melogona broelemanni
ACATAAAACAAAAGATGGAAAATTACTTTTGGTAAACATCTTTGGCTATTAGGAGCCCGGGACATCCCGGATGTCCCCGGACCAACCCTGGCCGGACAACGAAAACAACGTCCCGGGCAGAGACAAAATCAAATAAAAACCCTCCACAACAGATCACTTGATCACAGTTTTTGGACCCGCTTAACGAACTTGCGTCAGCCGTAATTATGTTCCGAAATTCCATCAGTCAGAACAACGCCGAGCGCCGAAAAAGCTTGCGCGACCAACAGGCACGGAGAGTGAACCGCGGACGCCACCGTGACGTGCCGTGCGACCAGGGGCCACCAGGCCGACAGTGAAGTGCTGTGTAGTGACCGCAACACTCGGATAGTCGAGTTAAGTTAGGAAGCCGGACCGTGTTAAGTGACCCGTGTGTGTGTACAACCACCTTTGCTCATGATTCCCGAGTCTTGAAACGAGAGGACCATCCCCATAGTGTTTTCAAAGGATGAATGTAAGTGTTTTATTCATTATAAATACTTTCAGGCTTTTATGTCGTTTTGGGGAAATAACTCACGAGAGGGGGCCAGTTTCTCTTTAGCGAATGTATGTTAGGGATTCAATGTCTAATATATGTTGTCAGGCTAACATATAAACTGAGTGCGTTTGATATTCTTGAGTCGCCAAAATTGTGCCGAAGTATGCTACCAAATATTGCTTCGATTCAAAGAACCTTACGCCGGACGCTTCCGAGTCTTGTACTAAAAGGGAGTCCTAGATTATGATAACAAAGTGTTTAATGGGTTTTAGTCGGAATTAGTAGGCCGGCGGCTACACCGCATATTAGAATAAGAGACAGGAACGAATCCTTACATTATTGCCACATACACCATTTTCAATATAGAGCCTTTAACATAAGTATTACACTTCACTAACATTTTGGAAAATATTTCTAGTAACTTTAAAAATGCAAGCTAAAATTTTTACATTTCTACAATCTTCATAAAAACTATTTTAAATCTAAACTACTTTCTTTAAATCTCAAAAACAGATTTTTTTAAATGATTTATTAATTGTGAAAAAACTATTTCAAATCTTTTACAAATAATCTACTGCTAAATTCGGTATCTCGCTACAATCCCTGAGTTTCTCCGGAAGTGATCAACTGATAACTTTAACTTGTGCTCCGCTTTTGTATGAAGCCAAGGTAAGAAACCAATTTATTTGCATGACCTTTTTACAAAGTGAAAAATGTTGAGTGAACCTTTGGTTTGTGACAAATTGCCAGTTAAGGAAGTCTATTTCATGAGGGCTCCAACTTCTGTATTAATCCATGCAGGCAAAAAGGATTTTAAATGTATTGTAAAATTGTTAAGAAATAATATAACCAATTTCCATCTTTTAGTGGTTGGATACGTAGGAAAAGTCGTGCCGTTGCACTGCGGAAATTTAGAATTGATCCGCCAGACTTACCTGAACCATATCAACCACCAGGAATGAATCCAGTTTTTAAACCAAAACTTACTTCTTCCACTAACTGAGATGGGATCAAATCCTCTCATTATCTGACTCCATCGACTGCAAACAATGACAATGTCAGTGAAGGAGATCCACTTATTGGTCAAGTGGAACTTACTAGTGCTAAAAAAAGGAACTCTGTTTCGGAAGGGTACTGTGCGAGATACATTTATGTTGAACCTACCCCTGATGAACATAACAGGGCTGATGTATAATTGCCCCTTGTCCACATAAACTATTACTTTATTTGTTGTATAATTATAGGATACAATGGACGAATCAAGCACTACTGATGTGTGACATCCCATCCTCACCCAAAAAGGCTAAAATTCTAGCGCATGTATTTTGGAAATGTCTCAAAATGGAGGAAATTGCCAAAGAGCGTACTCAACAATGGGTCGCTAATCAATGATGCCACCTCCTGGTACATCAATCGTCCAATATTTCACATTATTATTTGTCAAACAGAAGTGTATTTGAAATTCTATATTGTGACTTGTAATTATTTTTCAGAACACAACTAGCCAGAGATGAATTGTTTATTACTGTGTATTAAGTACTATTAGTGTAGTACCCTAGTCAACCTTGTCATATAATACTATTATGACAAAAGACCCCATATTATCACTAGTATTTTGTTTCTCTCCCAGGGAATTAACTACCCCGCTGGTTCTCTGAATGCTCATGAGGTGACCATTTTGTCGGATGATGAATCAGTAATCACTGATGATGCCACAAATGTAGACAAGCAAGTCAGTGATGTAGTGACGCCACTTCCCTCAGAGAGCAACCTCCAACCTACCCAGCAGACCACAGAGGCCACCAGATCTGCAAACCCTCAGGAGGATGTCATCATGACATCGCCAGAGGCGGACCAAACTGTCAGTAACCCTGCTCCAGCGGCAGGCCCAGTTTGCCTTCTCTCACGTGGACAAGGCCAGGGATATGAGCTAGCATGCCTGGCGCAGGAGCAATTTGCTGAAACAAGGGGAGTCTCCACAACCCCTTTCCCTAACCACACTCCCCAGGTGTGATTGGGCATATGGCCCAAGAAGACATAGCCAGGTCACATGCTCTCGAGGGGCAGTTCACAGATATGAAAACCCCTTGCCCCATAACACCATCAATCAACGAACCAGCTCCACCACCATACGCTCCACCAATGCACGAGGGGTTACATAGCCCCACCCCACCCTATAGTGCTGTTGGATGCGGATCAGTAGTGCCCACCATAAAATCAACACAGGAACAAGCGAGTGTGGGAACGACCACTGCGGGCTCCGTCTGTTGGGGTGACACACTGGTGCTCCGCATGCAGGACCCCTACATGAGGGAATGTGGAGAGAGAGTAATGTATTGGGGGTGTTTGTGTAGACAACAATGCCAATACATTATTGACTTGTGTGGCGCCTGACCGCCAGATAATGCGGGCAGTTATGGTCTGTGTTATAATGTGTTGGGCGCTGATTAATAGTGCCCACCATAAAATCAACACAAACTATGTATAGCGGAGTGACCAGACGACCACTGCAGGCTCTGTCTGTCGGGGCGACACACATGCCCCGCATGCAGGACTCCTGCATGAGGGAATGCGGAGAGGGAGTAATGTATTAGGGGCGTTTGTGTAGACAACAACACCAATACATTATTGCCTTGTGTGACGCCTGACCGCCAGATGGTGCGGGCAGTTATGGTCTGTGTTACTATAGGCAAAACTTTCAAAATGAGAAAATTTTACTTTAGAAGCCAACTTCTGTAGAGGGAAAGAGAGATAATGGCCAGCTCGGGAGATGGCGTAATGACACGGAAAAAGCTCCAATTACCAAATGCAAATCGCTCCTCCACCTTTCATAGTAAAACAGACCAACCATTATATAGGAGGAGAGTTCACGCTGACCATTTCAGAAAATTGGTTACTGACTCGGAAGGACTTAACAACTACAAAAATTCAAATCAAAATAATAAAATATTCCCAGCACACCAAATTAATTAAAACGGGGCAAGCCGGCACCACATTGTCCGGCGCCGCATTGTCCAGCCTGCACACATTAATGAGCGTGGACTCACATAAAAGACCCCAGCACAGGCTATGAGACTCTTTCTTCCTTTCTGCACTCTTCTCTTCCATTTCGTCTCCGAGCCTTTCTATTTAAATTTGCTTGTTTCGCTCACCAGTCCAGTCCAGTTCTGTTCGGATACTTGCGTTCAGCCTCTCGGACATTTGCTCTTGTGTTAGTCACGTCTCAATTCCGTGGTCTCCCGAAGTGTTCGCCATCCCCAGCACTCTATCTCCACCGCTCTCCGGAACTCAACAATTCGGACTTAGCCATTTTATTCGAATCCGTCTGTGTATTCTCCCTTGCCTTGCCGTCGGAGCGACTACCTAATTCGAACCCAACCACACTAGGCTGACCACCAACTCTGACTATTAGCGTTCGACCCTTTGTGCTCTCTTTCTCCCGTTAGACTAATGTGCGCGTTGTGTGTGTGTGTTCAGTAATCTCGTGGGAACTCAAGGACCCACCACTTAAGAAACATGTCAACTCCAAACGTAAGTGTGCACAAATTATTTATACGTTATTGTAGAAATGTTGCGAGTTCTAATTAATTATGAGGCCAGTTGCGTGTAAAATGTTTTTGCCGGGGTTTGTGTCCTATTTGTAAACCGCTACTCATGCCTATAAGTAATAAATGTTGAAAATAACGAAAGTCTCCACACTAAAAAATGTGTATATAAATAAACAACGAATAGCCACGTTACCAAATCGAACCGTCGCCGGACGCCTCCGCTAACATAGAATAATAATAAAAGTAACCCCGCTCGGCACATTAAGTTTAGTAGACCGGCCGCTACAAATAGGCAAAACTTTGAAAATGGGATAATTAAAACTTTAAAGATAACTTCTGTAGAGGGAAAGAGAGATAATGGCCAGTTTGGGAGATTGCGTAATCACACAGAAAAAGCTCTAATTACCAAATGCAAATCGTTCCTCCAACTTTCATAGTAAATCAGACCAACCTTTACATGGGGAGAGATGGCCCTGACCATTTCAGAAAATTGGTTACTGACTCGGAAGGACTCAACAACTACAAAATTCAAATCATAGTAATTAAATATTCCCAGCACACCAAATTAATTAAAACGGGGCAAGCTGGCTCCCCATTGTCCGGCGAAGCATTGTCCAGCCTGCATGCATTAATGAGCGTGGACTCACATAAAAGACCTCAGCACAGGTTATGAGCCCCACTCTTCTTTTCCACACTTACTCTTTCACTTCGTCTCCACGTCTCTTCATTGAAATTTGTTAGTTTCATTCACCGGCCCAGTCCAATTCCGTTTGAATATTTAAATTCAGCCTTTCGGCCATTTGTTCCCATGTCCGCCGCTTATCAATTCCGTGGTCTCCCAAACTGTCAGCCATCTCCACCGCTCTACGATACGTGCCACACAAACACTCAACTGCTTTAGGACTTAAGCAGTTTCCATTCACATTCCTCCGTACATTCTTCCGTGTCGTGCCATCTGTGTTTCTACATAACTCAAACCTCCCATCCAGGACTGACCATCAATGCTGTTCATTGATGCTAAACCTCTTGCGATCTCTCATTGATTAACAAGTGCAGTGTGTATTCAGTGTTCACGTGTGTACAAGGGAAACTCAAAGACCTGCTACATGAAAATGTTGACACCAAATGTAAGTGTACACCAATTTATTCATATTTCTTTATGTAGGAAAGTTGCGATGCTTGCCAGTTGCGTGTAACATATTTTGAGAGGTTTGACAGCCTCACTGGATATGTTTATGATATGAATGTGTACAATGGGAAGGAAGAGGGACCACAACAGGATCTATCCACACTCGGCAAAAGGGTGGTCAAGAAGATGATTGTGTCAATTCAAGAGAAGGATGTCATGGTAGGATTCGAGAAGGATGTCATGGTCCGTCCACCTGCTTGAAACAGTCAACTTTCCTTGTGTGGGAACTTACATGGTCAACAGGAAGAACACTCCAAAACTGTTGTTGCCTCTGGATCGGGGGCAATGTCAGTACCAAGGATCCAGCACTGGCCTGCTGGCTGTAAAATGGAAGGACCGAAAAGACGTGTTTGTCCTGTCTAACATGCACAAGGTAAATATTTTTTTTCTTGTTTTTTTTTAACTTTTTTCACTGTTTTACTGTACTGTATTTTTTTGTGTTTCATGTTTTATGTTTCCTTACCTTATTTTTATAACTTGTATTTTTTTTTCTATTTTCAGATTGGCGAAATCCAAATAAGCAGGAAAGAGATTGATGGCTCTTACAAGCCAGTTGTGTACCCCTACTCGATCGTGACATACAACTCCATTATGGGCGGAGTGGACTTGGCAGATCAACTGGCCAAGATCTAATAAGTCAACAGGAAGTCGAGAAAGTGGTGGAAGGTGTTCTTATGGTAAGTTCAAATATTTTCTAATCATTTTTTATGTTTTTTCTTCTTTCAGAATGATAAACGTCTGCATCGCCAATTCCCGGATAATCTACCAGGAAGCAATGAGCAAACATATTCCACTTATGGATTTCCGCGTGGACCTTGCTGAGGTGATGATGGCGTATGGAGCGTCAATTTCTTCACCATCCCATCGCAGCGGTCAACTACTCTCTTAAATGTTGGTGAACATCTTCCGCACCAATGACCCACATGCCAGCGATGCACCCAATGCTTGTCACGGAATGGTTTCGCGCAATGCACAAAAATGGTTTGCAGTGGGTGTGAGGCTGTACTTTGGAAGGACTGTTTTGAGCCATACCATAGGCCTCCGGTTTGATTCCCTGCATAGGTTATTGATTGTTTATTCGACGAATATTTTGACCAATTTTACATGTAATTTTGTTTTGACAACTTCTAATGTCTAATAATTTTATAATAAAGATTGTGGAAGTTTTTTTCCATTTGCCACTCAAAAATATACTGCCTATTAGTTTTTCCATATAGCAAAATCAATTTTTTCACATTGTCAAAATTGTTCTGTTGACTACTGTTGGGATATCTGTGTCCCAGGCCTATATCTCCAAAACCTGTCAATGGAAAATTCTAATTTTTTTTAGCATGATATTTAATTTATTTCCTGAATTTAGAAGCAAAAAAAAACTTGGTAAGTGAAAAACATAATGTCAAATACCTTGGGACATCGGTGTCCCAGTCCTCCAATCTCCATAACCCGTCAATGGAAAA
Source organism: Melogona broelemanni (assembly GCA_033995665.1). NCBI lineage: Eukaryota > Metazoa > Arthropoda > Diplopoda > Chordeumatida > Chordeumatidae > Melogona > Melogona broelemanni. The sequence continues at coordinate 6,712 of JAUJYS010001898.1, forward strand.
ATCTAAAAATTTATATATTTTTTTCAATTTATTTCCAGATTTATGAAAAAAATCCCTTTTTTTCACTGGCAGTGAAAGGGTTAAAGTAAAAATAGGTTCATAGACATGAAAATGTATGGGAATTCCCATAGAGAATTGAAAGAAATATCAGGATGGGAAAATCACTGATCTTTAATACTATCTCATTTGAACTGAGTGGCTTGAATGACCACCAAATGAGTTATCAAAGGTATATTCTTCTTTATTAGACTGAAAACTTTTTATGAAAGGTCCTGGGCTGACCTTGTCCTTTAAATTGTAAGGAGAAGGAAAAACTAATTATCTAACAGTCAACTTTAGACTGATCTACAATTTACACATTTCATCCCCCTATTTGAACTGAAAAAGAGCAACCCTAAACAGTGAGACTAAAATATGCAAAGAGATTTGTATATTGTTGAAATTTAAAGATTTTATTTTATTTTATTCTTTAGTGCAACTTTCTGCTGCTTGCTTTTGGGTCACCAAATTTACATAGGGGTAATCAATTTGATTTTACCTACTGAAAACGTTTTGACCTGTGCAGTCAATTTAATCCCCAAAATGCATGACAAACAGAAGTTGGTGATTTAGACCATACACATAGTGTATAGCTTTGAGTGCAAGTGAAAATCACTTGTTTGAAATGACCTTTTTGGTCTTGAGAATAGAACAATCAAAACTTACAAAATATGGCTATTGCGCGCCCCACAGAAAACCGGAATTGTTTCTGACCTTGAGCCGGGAAGAAAAAAGAGCATCCAGTGCACTTGGTTGAACTCAAATGCATCGAGGTGCAATTGGACGTGACAAAAGCATCCAGTGCAATTGGGCAAAATCAGATGCATCGGGGTGCAAATGGATGACCGGGTCAGACACGGCAAGGTGATCCTCTGTTGGCATCCAATTATTCAGAGGCCACAGTGTTCGAAAATGCAGATAGCTCTACACAGAATGCATGGAGATGGGAGGCACAAAACTTAATCCAATTTTGGCGTATTATAGTTCTGAGCTCGGCTGAGCTCGGCGAGTTGGTTTCACAAGCTAAACACACGCGATGTATAAAGTTCAGTTGGAGTAGAAACAACACAAGTGGCCGCGTCGGTTAGGTGAAAACTGTACAATTAAACTTTGTACTATTTGCTTTGGACGGCAAATACTTTTCTGTGTGTCATTATAAGAATTGAGAGACCACAAAAGACATCGACGAACTTTGTTAATAAACACATCGGAGATGTTCTCCTCGTGAAACGAGAGAAGAGACTCAATTTTGCATATATTAATTTCTCTACTTGGGTCGTCGCTCCCGTCCCCTCCACCAGCACGCGCGCCCTCTGTCATTGGCAAGCGGTCTGGCCCATTGGTGTAGGAGTTTTTACCCCCCACACACAATGGTCGAGTCCGCCGACAGCGACACGCATTGCCAGCGGAAAGAGACAGGAACCCAGCAAGGTAGGCGCAATCAGGAAACGTCCCCGATTGCACCTAACAGAAATGGCAACTAGCATGAATGAAAAGAAGGAAGGCTTGTAAAAATGTGTTGTTTTACTTGTGTTGTTTTACCATGTTGTAACGACACATTTTTACAACATAACTGTTGTAAAATGTGTTGTTTTACCTAGGATTTAAAAACTCTTAAAAGAAGTTTCATAGATTAGAATTGTATTGTTGTACCATTTAGCATTGCGCTTATGCAAATGTCAAGTTCCTCATTTTGAAATGCACGGAGACTGAGGTGGATTGGTCAGGGAAACACACTCTGTGTAATCGATTGGCGTGGCAATAGAAATGACCAATCCAAACTTTAAATGTGCAATGGAAAAAGTTTTGCAAAAACACTTTATTCTATTAGGAACCCCAGGGCATTCTAAATGTCCCCAGGCTGACCCTGGCCAGAGGACAAAAACAATCCCCAGACAAGCAAAATTATATAAAACTCTCTGCACCCAAAATCATTAACAAAGTTGTGGACTCACTAAACAAATCCACATTGGATAAAACAGGGCTCAGAATTCTATCACTTTTGTGCAACACCAACAGAACTTTCATGACAACCGGCAACAACTTCACCAAACCACAGATGCTAATGCCTTGCCATGAGGCAGGTCCTGCTAGACCAAGAGTGAATTACCATGCTGTGTGGGAAAGTCACTGATTTCTAAGTTTGAATTTTGCAATTGAGTTGCAAAGTGTCGAATTAAAGCAGTTATGTGACAAATTTGCCTTAACAACCCAGTTTCTTAGCCTGTAGACCCCTCCTGTCAGCAACCACAATGAATGTAAGTCACATAATAATTTTCAATACCTTTAGAACATGTAATTGTACTTTGGGGAATTGAGATATGAGTGTGGGTAAGTTGTCATTTATTAAATTCCGTAGATATTATTATATACAGTAGATAATGTACAGTAGAACATTAAATAAATATTGTCGGAACATCGCCTAAAACTGTTAGTGCATGCCATAACTTGAGTCTATATTGCACTACCAAAAATTAATTTGAGTTGGAAAGAACCTTATACAGGAAGCCTCTTGGAAACTTAGAATACTGGGAAATCATATCCAATGGGTTAAGTTGGATTTAGTAGGCTGGTTGCTACAATTCAGAACTATTGGAATTAGCACTGCTTTCATGCGTGAAAGTTTAATTATTTGTTGGAAAATTGTATCATTTCCCCAAGTGTCATAAAACACCCCAGGTCTTTGGAGGGTCTATTTTGCAAGTGAGATCTCAAAAAGAAAGCAGAATGATCGAGGCGCCACCTGGAGCTCCTCTAACGTGCCTGTGTGCATGCATATTGGCATAGAGTGTTTTTCTCTGCCATCGATACTGTGGAGGATCATATTTCTTGTTGGAGTTGTTGTGTGTGTATGTATGTTTATTTTGTTGACCAAAATTATTACTTTCAAGTCCTCGGATGGTTTTTGTTGTCAATTGTTTCACTGATGATCACCGAGTAGAATTAAAAGCACATTATTTATTTCTATCATCATGTCTTCTATCTAGTCTAATTGAATCGCCATTCAGAGTTAATATTTCAACAAGAACATAATGTGGAGCGAGTTACATTGGGAAAATTTGAAGCTGTGGGGTCTGCTCTAACCAAGCACCACTCTGGCCCAAAATCCCCCCAAAACACCAAATGCTGGCCCAATATTGTGTCCTGGCCCAGTATCATGTCCCAGCCAAGCCACCTTCCTTCCACAAGTTTCCAGTCCCACTCCTGCCCCTCAATCAAATTTCTCGAGGCAACTCCAACCATTAGCTTCATGTTCTTGGGATAACCAGGTCACTCACACTATATATCATCCTCAACCACTAATACCCATTCATCACACTCTTATCAGTTTCTTCCCAGTGAGGCCCATTGAAGTTGGAACAGTACACCCCATGTTAAGCCATGATAATAGTACATCTCCTAAGGGAGATCAATGGTTAATGAGCATGACTATTTTATCTGGAGCATTACACACAATAATACACTCATGTAAATGCCCAGCACCAGGTGGCCAGAGAAATCAGAAAATCTCACTGCAGCCTTCATGGCATATCCACAGCCAGGCCACCAGGAACAGAATCATATCTACACCAAGCCACCTGGGCAATAGGCAGATCTACCAGTAACAATTCTCTTTTCATAAAATAAATATCTCACATTTTCTATTACTTAGAGGCCCTAGAGGCAGTCCTTCTCCTCCTACTCTTTAATTCAGGATGGTGCAGGTGATGTCCTGATGGCACTTGCTGCTGGCTATCACTACACTGCCCTGATTGATTAAAGTGAGTCATTGGACTTCCTCAATGTCCCCACACACCACATTCACCCATCTGGATAATACCACATAAGGGAGCACTCTTTCCTGTCCCACCCCAGCACTGGCGGACAAACAACTCCACAAGGCAGTCCACCACTGCCTACCAGTTCCAGCCCCTTCTCACCAAACCACATTGCCACTCCCACCCCAGCACTGGCGGACCAACAACTCCACAAGGCAGTCCACCACTGCCTACCAGTCCCAGCCCCTTCTCACCAAACCACATTGCCACTTCCACACCAGACACAACCCTGCTGCAACCTGGAGGGATTGACTCCAGGCCTACTGCTGGTTCACCCAGCTTGGAACCACCCCCACCACTTCAGCAACTTCTCCATTGGCACCTGTTCCATCAGGGACATCAAATGGTACCACAACGAGGACAGAAACCTGGAGCTCGTAATCAACCTTAATATCTATTCAAATGACTTGTTCTTCCAACATTACATTTGGACAGAAATCCATGGAGGTCCACAACAGCCTGCAAATGTACAAGGTTAACAAACACTGCCTTTGTGGGCTAACTTCCTAATGAATATGTATGACAGACCTCAACTACATGTTGTCAACAACACGTCTTCTACCAACTCAAACATTCTGGGCTACCCTGCCACACCAGAGGATTTGGCTCACCTTTCCATTCAGCATAATAACATTTTGGAATCCATAGTTGGATGGGACCTTGACATCAACTTTATTAACAATGGATTTTGGCACTATGCCAGGGAATCTCAAGGTTTCATCATCCAGGAGCAGTATTATTCTACATGTGCAATGTTAAACATTCCTTTTTGAATTATGTACTCCTTTTATCCGCGTCAGACTGTGCAATGGTTGGTTTTTGAAGTTCTCCAGGTTTGTCATCTCTGAGGTACGACTGTTAAAAACATCATGGAGAACTTTACATGCCATCAAATGCATATGTGGCAGCAAGCAGACTGGCTTACTGATGATCCTAACTCCCCTGTGTTACAAGTGGCTCCCTTGTCTGTTAGGGAACAACCGACAAACTGTCAACTTGCTTTGCTCCATATTCCCTTGCAAAAACAGAAACAGCTGTCCAGAAACAACAATCACCATGCAGAGGACATGGAAGCACCTGCCATATTGAGCCTCATGGGACCCACTACCTATGAACAGTTATGTGATTAAGTTTCACCACAACAGACACCATTGGATTTAACCTTTGGGCAGATTGTGATGAAAGTAAAGAACAGTTGTGCCCAAAACCATTAAGGACCAAATGGTCCTTAAAAATTTTGGGCAAAAGTCTTGGCTCAGAAGCTGCAAGAGTACTACGTCTACGCCTCCATGCACGAGTATCAGGGGTTCGACATGACAGCCATGGTAGAGTTAATCTTCACCAAGGGTACAGAAGATGAAGTGTCCACTGACATCAGGAAGCTTTCGTGTATCTTTGCCATGAGAGGTAGCAACATGGGTAAGTTGGCTCCTAAATCCTCCACCGCTGCCATAGCTGAACAGCAGAGATTGATCATGACCTACGTGATCAAAAGCAAAGGTCTTTATGGCAGAGCAGACGAGACCCTAGCCAGATTGTCTTCAGCTTTCCCCGGAATAGCAGTGATGGCTAGAGGAGCAGCCGGAAAGAAGTTGAAGGTTATTGGAGATCTGAGTGGCTTGCATCCTTTCTTGGCTTTCCCTTCTGCCATCATCATTATCCCTGAGAAATGGGAAGATACCATGGATGCTTTTAAGGACTGGTCCATGAGCTTTGACTCGGTCATCAAGGGTCACAAGGGTCAAAAGATGTCGAAGGACGAGAAGGATCTGCTTGCTTCTTTCCAGGACATCTCCTTGAGCAGCAGCTTCCTTAAGGAAGAAGATAAAGTGCATGCCATGAACAATGCTGGTTTGTTCACTGACAAGCTCCAAAGCTGGCTCGAACTAAATCAAGGCACTTTGAAGTGAAATAGCGAATCTTATTGGGCGTGTTTGGGAGGTTCCAGTTGCCAAATCAAAATGGACGGATTCCTATTTGTCTCTGCTCCAGCAGGAGCCGATCTCGTAGTACTCTCGCAGCTTCCTCGTAAGCTATATAGCTTAACGATATCAGTGCCCCCTGCTGGCTAGCTGGCTGTAGTTTACCCATTTTTACATAATTAGCACCTCAAGTGAGCAATATCTCAACTAATTTATTGAATAAAAGCGCCACCTATTGTGTGAATATTGCAACTCGAAATGCATGACGAGTTGGCTCATGTGTAAATAAAAAGAACCAAAACCGCCAAATCTTTTTTGGATTTGGCAGTTCCAGAGCAAGTTTCGGAGCCCTGCTCCAGAACTAGTTCCGGAGCTTTCACCCATATGCAAATAGCCCTTTACAATGGTTTCGGTTCTATCGACCTCACCAGAAGGAAGATAAAAGAATTGCTGATTTATGAGCAGAATTACAACAATTGTCCATTAATTGAGCTTTTGGGGCAATGTTGGATTCTGCCCTGATGGATGCCTTGGTCCTGGGTTTAAAAAGTGAGCACATCCAGGACAAGCTGCTAAGTATTGACAAACTGGATTTTCAAAAAGCCCAAAAAATTGCAATGGCTATGGAAGTGGCCTCACGGGATAAAGATGAATTGCTAAAGAAAGAGGTGTCAATAAATAAGTTAGTGAGTGGAGATAACAACTTTCAAAAACCCCAACAAGGAACACCAGAGCCAGGAAATCGGAAAGGAACTGGAACTGAACAAAAAGGAGTGTGTTTTTGATGTGGAGATCCTGGCCACTACGCCAACACCTGCGATCACAAGGATACAGTTTGCAATAAATGTGGGAAAAAATGTCACCTGGCTAAAGTTTGTCGTACAAAAAGAGAATTTATTGGAACCCTTAGCAAATTGCAAACAAGTTGATTTGGAAGAAGGGGGATTGAAAGAGAGGATTTCTATAAGTTGGGTGCAAAGGTTAAAAAAGCCCCTATCTTTATGATACAATCATATTGTGCTGTGAAGCAAATATCAGATAATCCCCGTGCCAAACTGTTCATAAATTGTTTGGTTGATACAAAGAAAAAGAAATTGTAATTTGATACTGGAGCTGCTGTTTCATGCATGGGGATGTTGGAATTCAAGAAATTATTGCTTAAGACAAATGGATTATGCTAATACAAGTGATATGAGGAAGCTCATATTAGGCTGAGAAGAGCATATAAGGAAGCTAGTAAAAGACTAACCTTAAGTTTTCAGAAAGCCAAGATAGGCTATGATAAAGGTTGCTAGGAGCCTAAAATTAAAGTTGTTGATAATGTTATGTTGAGAATAATGCAATTCAAAGAAGAGTTAGCAAAGAAGCTCTCCAGTAAATGGGATGGTCCATATGTGGTGACCAAACAAACAAGTCCTGTGAATTATGAAATACAGAATGTGAAGGGACACATTCAACAAGTTCATGTGAAATGGTTGAAGTTAGTTTTACTTAGGGAAATTATGTCTCATAGAAAACCATGTGGTTATAATGGTTATAAGCATATGCATACTGCAGTTGTAGAAAATAATGTGAAAAATAGGCCATCATGTTTGGATGTACCAGTGAATAATGTGCACCAAGTTGATTATGAGGATAATTTAGTTGTGAATAATGCTGCCCAGGGTAGACAGGAAGAAGTAGAATATTCATTGGTTAAAAATGTTGGGCTAAATGTTACTTTACGGAAAAGAGTGACCAGAAAATACGGTATCGAATAGGGCGCGTAGCGAAATTCAGTCTCACCTGATTTGTCACTTCATGGTATATTTTTTTAGGCAAGTCAGTTTCGCTACGCGCCCCACTCCATACCATATTTTCTGGTCGCTATTTTCCATAAAGTAACATTTAGCCAAATGTTGTAATAAGCATGGGAGTTACTGTGAATAAAAACAACAACAAAAAACAACAAAGAAAAAGTGATCAGACTTTGTGATCCAAATGTTATGGCAATATTACACCCTCGAATAGTATAATAGGGTAGAAGTAAAAGAAAATAGGGTAGAAGGTATACTAGTTAGTTGACACCACTTGTAGTTTAATGCCACACCTCAATCAAGGATGTGGAAATGTCTTTATATTCCAGATGATCCTCACATTCCTAATCTTTGCTCTCATATTTGGCAATGGACAAGGAAAAGAGATGCTGACAGGTGAACCACCACAAGTTATTCATGGGGGACTATCATTCCTTCGTGAAGCAGACTTCTTAAATTCCGGAACTAGTTGTACTATTTCTTTCTATGTCCCTCTTCGACCTTTCCATATACGTGTTTCAAATCTTTTCCTGACCTGATGCAAAGCTTCAAAAACTCACTCAAAGGTCTTACCAAAATCCAGAAAAACCTAGTCCTGATACTAAATTTGAATTGACAAATTAAATTATTTACACTTTTTTTTTAAGGAAAGGCAACAACGGCGCTGGGCCAGTTGCTCTTGAAGATACTACTTTTACGGGAGCCCATCCGAAAGACAAGCAGCTGATTATTTGCCGCCTCAGCGTCACTAGCATCATCAACATCCTTTAAAAGACCACATTGACGATGCAACGGATGATCCATTAGTTCCGAATCCCATTCTTCACCACCAGGGTTTCAATCTTTTAATTGCCGACATCAGGGGGGGAAATGTGGTTAAGAGCACTGGTACAAGACCAAAAGATCATTTTTTGCCGCCTCAGCGTCATAGGTATCAGCAATATCCTCTCCAACAACGGCATTTGCTTAAGACATCTAAACCTAATTACATCAATAAGGGCGATTTGAGGAACTTCTACAATCGCAACCTCCCAGGAGATCAACTCGACATATCCTTGTTAAACATTCGCAGCTTAAACCAAAATCTAGATGAACTAAGTGATTTTGTCACCCGTCATAAACTACATTGATGTACTAGTACTAACTGAAACATGGCTTATGAATTCCCAGTTCGCAAATTGCTGTTTTCAAAACTTTACAACCCACCACTGAAATCCAATAAAGGGATGTCCCTTCATTGGAAGGAACAATATTGAGATTTATCGTTACTGCGCAAAATACCGCCCCTATAGACTTACATTAATAGGTAAGTTCCTTTTTTTTTTTTTTTTTTTTTTTTAGAGAAAAATTTGAGAAATTTCAGCATAATCTTTTACTGAGGAACTTTGAGTAATTTTCCCCAGGAAGTTAAAACTTGTTCATTAAACTAACATTCGTTGTTTTTACCGTGTTCAGAACATAAACAATTAATATTTGAAATATAAAAAAATATATATATTAGGCGAGAATTCAAAGCTACCGGGGGATGTGAATGTTACTAACCAATGGAAACTACAGAGTTAAATCTAATTTTAGATGTTTTTATCACTTTAAAAAAATTAATCAAATGAATAATAGTCGAAAAATTCCAGATTCTTAATGAAAATTAACTAGGAACGGTTAGGTTCATTCAAATTTATGTAGGAACGGAAACTCTTTCTGATTAAAACATTTTTTTTTTAAATCACCGTAGCGCCTAATGCACTACAGGATTACTGCACCCTCGGATCTCTATGGAGATATGTGAG
>JAUJYS010001899.1:0-16071 GCA_033995665.1 Melogona broelemanni
AGCGAGATGAATTTTGACGGGATTTGAATGAGGAAAGGGAGGGGGCTTCGACTAATTCTGGGGGGAGTCTGTTCCATAAAGAATGCTAAAACAGCCGTGTTCTTGAAGAAAATATAATTTTCTTTTAAAGGTACAAAATATAAGGTTTCCTGTAAGTTTTCCTGTCACTCCACATAGATACAGCATGTGCTCTATACTAAATAATGATCTGTTTCTTGTCACCAGTGGTCACTAGATAATAAACCAGTGAAGGTGGACAAATGGGACGGGTCAGCTGTGAAGAATGCTTTGGACGACGCCGTTAGGAGAGTAAGTTAGACAAGAAAAATGGCGAATGCGTTAAACGTGGATGAACTCAACTAATAAAAATCTTATGTATTCCCCTCATAATCCCACATATTGCCATTATGCTACGGCGAGGCAATTATCCCACCTAAATGTAAATGCATTAATCATCAAAGAACCATCGTTGATGTAATTCAGACGATTTAATGCAAGATGTTATCATTAAAAAACGAATTTTTGTTTGCTGTCAATTTCAGTTTCCGCAACCCTTTCCTTAATTGAGAACTTAGTCTATCTTATTTTTGTTCTGTGTAGGTGTTCACCGAGAAATTCCGTTACGACGAAAACCACGCCCTGATGGACGGTCGCCTGTCCATATGCGGTCTTGCTGTTGGCATCGCCATGTTCGCGTTGCTGTGGGACTACCTGTACCCCTTCCCCCAGTCCAGAACAGTATTGATTCTCTGCGTCGCATCATATCCTTTTTTTGCATTGTTTCGCCCCAAAACGAAAAATCTTTTTTTATTGCATACTTCTAGATGAGTGTGTGAGCATAACAAACTAACAAAACAAACGTTACCTTTGAAAATAAATGTTGTTCGTCGTTTTAAACATTTATTTCGCTTCTTTAAATAAATTGTATATTTTTGGCTGATTATTAAACACCCAGTTAATTTATTCATAATCGTTCAGAGTTTATTGAAATGTTTGTTTGATTTTCCTTAGCCTATTTCTTAAGTATTTTCTGCTCATGGGTGTGTTCACTCTTTACACCACGTACAAGGAGAAGGGAATCTACTTGGTTGCCGTGAAACGAGACAAGACTGGCATGGACGCCGATCAAGTCTGGCAAATCAGCTCGCAAATGAAACGGTAGGACACCATTTTTTGCTCCTCAAATATTAAAAAAAACATTTTTGACTACCGTAAACTTGACGCCGGACAAAAAGCAAATCGAACTCTCATTCTTCTGTTAATATAATTTTAATGGATAAACATTTAAATATTACTTGTAGATACCGAAATGCTTCATTTTTTTTTCTACTACTAAATTTTAAACAAGGTATACTGTAGCAAATAATTACCTCGAATGATTAATTTAACTTAATATTTGTTTTTTTATAAGAAAGAATGTGGCACCCATTTTGCTTCTCTGACCTGTTTATGTTCTACTACTATGTGACGACATATTTCTATGGTGACAATGACAAGCTTACAAAAATTCATATTCCAGATTCGACGACATGTACAATTTGGTAGTGAGTTACACCAACTCCAGCAAAGCCGTGACTCGCGAAGCCAAGTTGGAAAAATCAGTCGCCTGCTGGTTCGACGAGAACGGAACCCTGGCGTTCGACAGCTTCGAAGGCGAAGTGTCCAAACTGCATAATAGTTTACTGGCTGACAAGAAAGACAAATGACTCCTGGAACCGTTGATCGATGTCCACCTCAACAGTGAGAACGTGGGAAAACGCCACGTTTGGAATGTTTGAGGTGCTTTTGCTGGCGAAGTAAAATTGAATTCACTCTATTTCTGAGTGTAGTAAGTTGTCGTGTAATTCGCGCCAAAACATTTCCCCATATAAATTTTGTTCGCGTTAAAGATAAGTTTAAAACTGTTGCTAATGAATTTTGCTCGTTGCGAACTAAGATCACGTTTTCTTGGGAGATGTATTCGCTGGAGCACAACTTGCTATACTTTTCACAGTCTTTTACATTCAATTCATCTTTTACTTTCATATGTCAACAGTTTTGAGCATATTGCGAGGGCTGCCATCTCCAGACGTGCATTGTTTTGTGATTTACTGTTTTTGTCGGGCGTTTTCTGATAATAAAATACAGAAGTAAATTAAATAAATTCGCAAGGTTTCAATTATTCATTAGAAAAGCTGTATGAACACTAATAAAATCGTACAAGTTTAAATGAATTACTATTTAATCAGTAATACATATGGGTTTAATCAGTAATACATACATTCTATGTACAAAACAATATTTAGCAACTAGGCGAAAACGTTTTCAACTTATTCATTGTTAAACCTCGTTACAAAACATGCATCTGAAATCGGGCCACAATCTAACCAAAATATGAATGCCACATTCTACTATGACGTATAAATGCAATTTTATCTTTTTCAATTAAAATATTGCAAGTCAAGTTATACTTTGACATTTTTTCCTAACAAAGCAAGCGGTCGTAGATATGAGTTAGAATTAACCGATTAAACGAAATAAAAGTTTTACCTATCCGATTTTAATTTTATCGGATCGGTTTATTTTTATTGATTATTTCTACGTCATTTATAGGTTAACGTTGACGTTACAATTATTTTCAGTCGCTTTTTACTTGTGGCATATTGGCTAGTCAGTAAATTACGGCTAGTTAGTGGTTAGTAGTGTTCATGTGGCAAGAATGTGTTTCTCTTGGGTATGGGCTCTCCGCGGGTCCTTTCAAATACCGTCATTACTTTTGGCCCCCTATTGTACTAGCAGCGTTAAAATTGTGGTTTCGGTTCGTTCTCATTCGAACTCTACCAGGACTGCATCCTCGTCAACCGTGTCTCCAGGCTTGACATTCACGGCCTTCACTTTACCGGTCACGACAGCCGCTAAGCTGTTCTGCATTTTCATGGCTTCGATGACGCAAACTTCCTGTCCCTCTCCCACCTATACGAAATTGGATAAATAATCACTTTGAATATTGATTTTGAATAGAAATGTGATTCCATGAAAAGGAAAATAAGTTCTGGTGCACAGCCGAACTATCGACAAACACCGTCAACTATTCGTAGAGAATATACGAAGTTAATCGAGTTATCAACTTGCCATTTGTCCTACGGTGCAGCCGACAGATTTGACCAGCCCGGGCATTGGCGACACCACAAATTTCGTTTGGTCCGTCTAAATGGAACAGAAATGTTTCATTTGCATTCTGATCCACAATACTCCACTGAATCCATTCCATTCTCAACTCCACACACTAGAATAACGTATTTCAGTCAATATAAAATGGAAGTCAGTTGTAATAATGACCTTCGGTTTTTCGGGCATCATGGCCAAATATTCAGACGCCAGTTTCGACATTATTTGCACGTTTAACTGGAACGAAAAATAAAGGGACACATTAATAATTAACGTACATAATCAGCAGGGGAAAGTTTAGGCGTCGAATAAGGTAAGCCAAAACATTAGAAAATTAAAAATAAAAACGATCAATCTCCAAAGAAAATAAATAATTAGAAACAGTAAAATAAAACACAATGGATGTCATTAAACATATTTGTAATTTCTAAAATTGTTATTTAAAGTACAAACCGCGGTGCCCTTGTATCGCAATCGAAGACCCTGACCAGGTTTCGACAACAACAACTGAATGGTGTGGCGTTTGCCGCTAATATTGACGTCAGCAGTAGGAGCGGCTAGATTGAAATCACTGCTAACGTCCACGTGATTCTTATTCGCCACCATGGTCACCTACGCATGAAACCAAACACGAAAGTAAATGAACAGGCCAACTCAGGTGGGTTTTGAGATTGAGAAACGTTGGTTAGCGCTCCCGTTACAGTTCAAAAATGAAATATCAGGCGATAATTTTACTCACCCGGAATCGATCTCCCAAATACTTGACGTTCACGTCGACCACTTTGTCCAACACCTGGATGGTAAAGTTGCACTCGGTTTGCAGAATGCTGGGAATGCTCAGCCGCGTGTTGTTCAAAAATTGTCGGCTCCTCAGTTCGAGCTTGAAGAAAATGGCGCCCGATAGCGCTACCAATTCGTCGAACTCGGTGGACGTAAATTGTTTCCCTAAAGTTAGATATAAAAATTTGTCAAGACATTAATCGATTCCGCTTACATAAAACAGCGCATCACAATTTTTTCGACAGACACGGACATGAAAAAAATTAAATATTGTACCTTTGAAGCCGTCCGGATAAATTTGTGGAAGGTATTTGGTGTTGATTTTGCCTTGCACGAAATTCGGTTCAGTCAAAATGTCCCTGAGCAGGGCTATATTATGCGAAACACCTGCAAAAATTGTGTTTAACTATCAGGAATTGCAATAAACAACCAAAGTCTTTTATTTACTTTTAAGAATAACACAATGAAAAATGACAACCATTTGAAATAAAATACGTTTATACGTTATGCGGAAAAAGAAAATATTATTTTAGTACGCACCACGTATAACGTAGGAATCTAAGGCTTGCACATGGGTGTCGATCGCCTCTTGCCTGGAATCGCCGTAAGTTACAAGCTATTGGGAAAGCAAGCAATAAGAATAAAATTAGAAGAAATCAAGCTTGAGGTTTTAAGATTAGACAAAAAAGTAAATCTCCTCGACAAATTTAATTTACAGAATGTGCTTCAATGCCGTTTAATTAAGACAAAATAATCCGTCCAACTGCGAAAAACGTACTACTACTAGAAATTAAGTAAATTATTTCTAACCTTGCAGATCATGGGGTCATAATAGATGCTAATGTTGCTTCCCTCTTCGACGCCACTATCACATCGAACCTACGAATAATAAAATATGATACAAAATTAACCAGCAATATTACAGAGTAGAACATACAACACATAAGTTGCACGTAGGAACAATGAAACCTGTAAAAAAATACCTTGGGTATGTAAGTGGGCTCGATATAAGTGTTCAAACGTCCCACTGACGGAAGCCCAAAATTTTTGTACGGATCCTAAAATTAACAAAATTTCATATTAGAGAACTGCGCCAAACACAGGAAAATTTCAGGCATCTTTATTAAGAAATTTAAATATTAACCTCCGCATATACTCGGCTTTCAATGGCCCAACCTCTCAGCAGCACATTCTCCTGTTTTATCTTTAGTTTGTGCCCTATAAATATCAAATTCGGTTAATTTGTCTAAACGTCAACTGGTTAAGAATTCGTAATAAATACAATTCTCGTAAACAAAAAATATAAATTAACAGACCTTTAGCCACACGAATCATTTGGTGAACCAAATCAACTCCAGTTATGCATTCGGTAATTGGATGCTCCACCTGAAACATGGCGAAATAAAATATTATATTTTCTCCCAAGAAAGGGCTAAACTTATGCTCTGGGTACAAAATTTCTGCGTACCTGTAAACGTGTGTTCATTTCCAGAAAATAAAAGTTCCTTTTGGAGTCGACCAAAAACTCCACCGTACCTGCAAACACGAAGCAAAAAATAAACAATTCGTTATAAAAATTCAAATCAACTCTGGACAAAAAAGGGCGGACATTAAAAAAAAAATATATAAACGTGTATAAATTACCTGCGGATGAATATCCAACGTGTTTCGCCAAGGCCACTGCTTGGGCTCCCATGGCTTTACGAGTCTCCTGATCCAGGAACGGACTAGGATTTACCAAAAAAGAATAGTCCAGATTATCTGACTTCAAATACCATAAATTTAATTATTTATTCCCACAAATTACAAAAACGAGGAATTGTCAGCAGACATACTAAATTTCACCAATTTAATTCGACAAGTTTCAAGGGCAATTTTTTCAATAATTAAAAAGAAGGAAAAACCTCGGTGCTTCTTCGATGACTTTTTGGTTTCTCCTCTGTATGGAGCACTCGCGTTCATTCAAATAGATGGCGTTGCCGTGATTGTCTGCTAAAACCTTGAGGATCACAATTTAACAAATAATGTTAATGAAGATCTAAATCTCTATGCAAACCTCCCAATCTATTGCTATTATTCATTGTGAATTCACACGAACGGCATACCTGGATTTCTATGTGTCGCGGATCGTCGATAAACTTTTCGACCAAAATTCGGTCGTCGCCGAAACTTGATGCGGCCTCCTGAGTAGAAAAGCGGAATCCTTCCCTAAACACGTCAACAAGAAACCAAAAAAACAATCATTTTACAAGTATAGACGAATGTGAAGATCAACAATTCTAATCAATTCGGGAGACAGAAAAGGAAATAAAATGAAAAAAATATAAAAGTTTCTTGCCTTGCTTCGTCGCTGTTCCACGCTATGCGCATTCCTTTGCCACCACCTCCAGCCGAAGCCTTGATCATTACTGGGTAACCTAAAATCAACAATTAATTAAAATAGCTGTCTTAGAAATCACGTAACTTCTGCCTTTATTTTATTTTATTCCTTATTTATAATTGAACATGCACTACACTACTGTTATCGTTAACTGCGAGTAACTACTCGATAAACAAAATTAAATTATATACCAAATTTTATGGGTTATAAACAGTTCAGACAAATGAGAAAAAAATCTTATAAAGGTCACCTATTTCTTCGGCAATTTTCACGCATTCTTCCGCATCCTACATAACCAAGAACGACGAAAAAAGCGAGCGTAAGAAATGTGTCAATTCAGTTCATATTTAAGAAAAACATTCCCATAACTTCAAAACCTACTTTGACCACCCCGTCGAAACCGGGAATAGTGTTCACTCCGGCTTCCTTAGCCAATTTCTTGCTCATCAATTTATCGCCCATTCCGCGAAGCGCCCTGGGCCCCGGCCCGATAAACGCGACATTGGACTCGGCCTGGTAAGCGATTAAAATTATAGCAATGAATAACGAAACTATCAAATGGCAAAATTAATTGCATAGTAGGCGAAACGCTAAAGCACTTACCAATTTTTCCGCGAACACAGCATTTTCAGACAGGAATCCATAACCAGGATGAACCTGAAAAACAATTAAAAAAATTATGGTTTCAAGAAATTTTATTGTATCGTTTACGCCGAGGAAATTATAACGCATAATACAAAAAAATAACATCAACAATAAAATGCAACCGAATTTAATAAATACCGAATTCGAATTAAATACTCAATACAGTTAGCCAATGATGATTACTTCAATATTTTCTTTAAAAAATCCTGCGAGTTTGAAACAATAAAATGAATCAGTGATGTACTTACTGCCTGAGCTCCTGTTTTATGGATAGCCTCCAAAATGTTATCCATTTTTAAATAGCTTTGCAGAGCCTGGGCTGGTCCAATGCAAACGGCCTCGTCGGCGTACGCGACGTGAACCTAATAGAAAAATTAAACAGAATATTAAACAATAAATATCAGGTTTGTTCGAAACGCATACACAAAATAAGTTGTTGACCTATACCAACCGCTTTGGAATCGATGTCGCTGTGCACAGCCACCGTCTTGATGCCCATCTCACGACAAGTCTTGATGACACGACATGCTATCTCTCCACGATTGGCTATCAGAATCTTGTCGAATTTCTACGGGTAAATTAAAACAACAATTAATTTTTTTATTGCAAAATATTATTTTTTGTATCAGCATATTTGTGTCGTTTCAGTAGCAAATTACTGGCAAGTTTTTCAACGGAAGTCTTTCTTATTTTGTACTTCTGGAACTAATTTATTCGAAAACGATGTTTCCTTCGTGTTGTCCACAAATCAAACAGTTTTGAAGTTCCTTCATATGATTTTTTATTATTTCTGTACCCCTCTTGTTGCTATGACAATGTGTGAGGGGCACGCTTTCACCAGTACCCCAGGATCAACTAAACGAGAGCCTACGCCGGGGACCGAACCCGGTACAGCTCGCAATTTGCAGCAGTCGGTTGGGCTGCCGGATCCGGACCACCCACTGGGCTAGACGGGTCGTACGTTTAGCATTTTTAAATAATTAATGACGTAAATGTCTAAAGCAGAGACGCTTTATTAGTCAATTATTGTATGGAGTAGAGTGTATGAGCAGATCCATAAGATGTCATACCCAGTACAAAACAAACGGAGAAGTACATGCGCCTTAAGGTGGTTATATTGCAGAAAACAACTTAGATAAACGATTATTCGTATTTGGGGTAAGGAAAAAAAAAATAAAGCGGCGGTAGTGACAGCGCCGGAATTCGGTTATTTTACCACGGGGCAACATTGGTCAAATGGTCAAGCGCCAGAGGTCACGCAGCAGAGGTCAAATATACTCACACTCTCCGAATGGTCAATAGGGTCACTGGTATAGGTTTCGTGGTAATTTCTCTTGGCAGCCAAAGACAACCACCCAGCACGATTAGTCTACATATGGGACAAAATAAAATCGATGTAAGCAAAGTTTGAGACGAATTTTTCAATACTTTTAAGTCGAATTCCGTGAAGCATGTGGTTCAATGTCGTTAGGAGACCAAGCCTCACTGTGCCGCTGACAATACCTATTTCGATGATTGGCTAGACACATAAAACCTGGTAATATTATACAACTTACCTGCAGGCATTTCAACGCAGTTTTACGATAAATATTGGCGTATCCGTGAAAACACGACCTGCAAAGTAAGACGACCATTTCTCAAGAGAAATACAATCGATGGCCCAAAATTTGATCACAGATGATGATAGCAAAGAGGAAACGGAAATGTCGCTGGTTGACGTTGACATCGAAACATACAACGGTATTGACACGAGGTGCGTCATTAATTGGGTCGACGTCAGCATTGTCGAAATGTAGATCTCTGCTCAATTTCCAACGCGTTCAGTGAGATCGAAGTAAGAACCTTGGCATGAGATGAGAGCGATGTAGAGGTTCCTAAATTGACCTCTAATGACCGGGCAATCTGTATTGGGTAAGGATCGGTAAGCTTTCGCTCAGTAATGTGAGCGACGATAGGGGGCCTACTGGCCCAGCCCAGGCTTTCACCGAGCGGTAACAGCGGTTCGTTTAGGAAAATGTTTATTACATAATTCCCGTTGGATCCGCTAGGAGCGCAACCGCAGATTTGAGCAGCTAGAGAAACTGACATCCATGCGTAAAAATTGAGGCGGCAAAAGTTCGCCGCGTTCGATCAAATTATCATCAGATGCAAGTTTCGTCGACAAGTACTTCTTTCGGCGACTTCTACCAGATTACATTCAACTCGCCAGACGTGTCTAATCTGACATGTGATTGAAAACTTTTATCATCTCGGTTGAGTCAACTGTCTACCCGGCACGAAATTTCTTTGGACCTCCATTTTTTTTTATCAGCGGTACCCGCACGCCCCCGATCGGCAGCGCATCAAGCGGCAAACCTCCGAACCGCGCAATCATCCGTCGGTCCCCGCATCGGCAGGCAGACGGTCGCATTTGTTTTGAGTGCTCTCGCGAATTTTAGAAATTAAAAAATTGTTCCAGCGTAATGTGAACAATATTTGTGTGCTTCTACTTGCGGAGGATTACCCCAGCGTTGATCTTCGAAGTCACTCCATTCTCACCATCCAGCGGAAAATCCGTATTTTTGTCACCCGGAGCGAAGAGAGGCTGCTCGAACGTAAAGACCGCATCACCCTCAACATGGCATCGGCATTTCAGCGCAGATTGGACGCCAGGAATCTGGAGATCGCCACCAAATCCATCGAACAGACACTGGTACCGCTGGTCAGTCAGGTAAGAATCAGATCCTTTATCCATCGTCTACGTATTAAGCGAATTTCTACCGGCTTTCGCCGATGTGCTATTTTATTCCTTCTACTGTAACGCATGGGCAGTAGTCCAATGAACTCGTTATCTTTGGCATCAATCTGCCCCCCAGGCTTGCTCGAGTGCATGTACGGTAGGTACATAAGTGATTGTCCCGTCGCCTCTTCAGCGATTGATGATCATTGGATCAGCTTCCGCAATTAAATTAATTGTTTAGCGTTGCCTCGTGTACAGAGTTGCGGCGTTTTGCGTGATGTGGGGACGGTTAGGCAACGTTACCATCTGTGGGCGCGCGGCAGATTTTCTCTGACCAAACTTGATTGATAGTGTTGTTACTGGATTTAGCATTACGTGTCGTTCCTTGAGAATATGTCTGATTTTTTTTTTCATTTTGATGGCCTTCTGAGACTGAATTCATCGGCAGTCTTTTGAGATAAATAAAAAATTTTGGCGTATTTTTAGAAAAATACCAGCGTTAGATATATCTGGAAGATGATTAAGCTAAATAAACTAATATCTCTTATATAAAATAATAATATCTGATAAATAAATAATATTTAAATTTTGCGAAAACTGGGATATCCTTATCACAGCTCTGTTGAAATGTTCCATTGCTAGCTATTTGTGATAGACTGATTGCTATTTCCAAGATCGAAAAAAACATCTGGGGAAAAGTGTTCAAATTATTTAAAATGGCAGTAGATGTCTAAAATATATCCTTCCAAATGTGTTCACGTTTATAATGATCGTGCAACACGAAGTTTTGTCGCAATGCCGATTAAATACCGATAAAACATGTGGAAAAAGTTTGGTTAAAGTGCAAAATTCATAAATTAATATTTAATTTATATCTTAAATTCACATTTTATTAAATTTCATTATCATTACATATCACATTAAATTATATTCACACTTGATACGTATTTATATAATTGGGGAAGCTGTATTAATGATCAGCAATCGCTGAAGATGCAATGAGACAATCACTTATGTACCTTGCATGCACTCGAACAAGCCTGGGGGGGGCGGGGGCGTTCATCTCTGATCTTTTCAGTTCAGCTACTGCCATTTAAAATAATTTAAACAGTTTTTATGGTACATGTACAGGCGTTAGATGTGTAGACCAGCGTTACGTCGCCACTCCGGTGTCGGTGTACTTATCGTTACGCAACAATAACATATTACATTTATAGTATAGTATATCTGCAATCGCGGTGGGCGTTCTGTAAAGTTGTTCATGACGGTCGCCCCGTGTTTAATCTCCGCTAATTTCGCTGGATCGTCTGTTTATTGCATTCGAGCACGTGATAGTGTATACGCGTTGATCTTGCTGCGCTAATCCGGCTTCAATTTAAAAATAAACGTAACCATTTCTAAGGGCAGTTACTGTAGTACATGTCGCATCGGGTTCGGTGCAAGTTGTTCGAAAGAGGCAAGTGCTCGCAAACAGTGACATCCAATTGTCCGCAAAGTAAGGACTGTCTTTCGCCTGTGTTTGCATGTTGCATTGTTGTGCCCACTGGGTGCCTCTCGAGACATCGGCAAATCGATATGCGCCTCCAATTTTATTTTAAAATTGGAGCAGCTTGGTTATTATCTGTTTTTTTTTTAACTAAACGCGAATTTGAATGTAATTATGCAAGAAAGTATTACAATTTATTTATATTTCTGTTACTGCATGCTTGCCTTTAAAAATAACGTGTGAAGCAGAAAGACATTTGATACAAAAATATCGTAAAGAATTAGAAATCCTGAAACAAAGTTTAAAGCCAGGGCAGAGACCGCGAGAGACGACTGAATTGGCGAGACTTAAAGTATGAAATCAAACATGTAGTTTGGAATTAAAAGTGGAGTAATCGGAGTAATAAAAGTGGAACTGCGAAATAACAATTTGTTGTGAAATTTAGTATTCAAGAAAAATTTCCCCGTTGTAGAGTATTCCCTCTGTGCGTGACTGATATTTAGTGCCCTCTTGTGACATCTCAGTGAATCAGTTAGTTTGCTGATCGATTATCGGCGAATTATTAATGGTGATATCGATTGAATTTTTTGGACTAAACTGTTTAGAAAGCTTGGGATGAGCTAAGCGCCTCTAGCGGCGACAGATGTCACCTGTATCCACACGTGCAAATGACGATAGGTGCACCACCTAGTGACAAAGCGTGGACTGTCAATATCAAAAGTCAGCCAAGTGTACATTTAGTTTCGACGTACCTGTTTCGAAGCAGCCACAGGTTTTGGCGATTTTTCGATTCAGCATTCCGCACGCAGTTTGCTTGCGAGCTGTTTACGTACGAGATTCATAACCACGTATTTTCCGAACCTCCTCCCACTTTCCACCCACCCAAACACCATCAACACAACACGCCATCAGAGCAGCTTTCACGTGGCAGTTGATGTTTCACTTCCACCCGCTGCGTATTCGCATCGCGAATTAATGAGATTTAATATTCTTCGCCACCATTTGGATCCGCCATTATGCACGTGCATGCACGGCATATGTGTGTGATGGAAACTTACAGTTTGCAACAGTATTGTGGGAGTCGTACCAGTAAACCCTATATTTATTCTGATACTTTTGTACTCGGCATACTGCGTGTATTTTTGGTGGCGAGGGTTTTGTGTGCGCGAAAGCTTGCGAATCTCGTCCGGTGACCGCGGTCGGGTTCAGAGCAACATGGCATATCCTGGGAAATTTAAAGATGCAAACATGCATGGGTCTAAGCAATAGAAAATACCGGCTCAAAACGATGAGTTGGCTTGACTCAACGTTCAACTACATGTAATTAATATTTGTGACACATTCCAAAGTTACGAAAGAACAAACCAATTCGCTTTTGCAACCGACTGCGGTGTGGGCGGTCCCGGGTTCGATTCCCGGCGCTGGCTCTCCTTTATTCGATCCTGGGGTACTGGTGAAAATGTGCCCCTCACATATTGCCATAGGCCCATAGCGACACATGAGGGGTACAGAATCTCCTGTAGTGATATTCACTACAGTGAGGTGAATTTCCCGATAAAAAATACTTTTTTGTCTTACTCATCATCCTTGAATATGTTTGACATTTTCGGCTGTTTAGACTTGTGCGTGTAGTAATTTACATTTTTTTTTTGCATATATTACATTGCCCGAAGTCGTTTATTTTTTTCCTTTTTTTCTCAAGGTTTTTCTTGACGTATTCGTTTACGGGTTGTGTGTAGTCTGGGCGGAAAAATATGTTTACGGAAACGGTTGCGCAAAAATACTCGTCTAAACATGCTTTTTATGTGTCTGCGGGGTACGCTATTGAAAGAGTATAGCATTGCATGTCCCGAACTAAAATTGTAATTGTTGTTAAAGTTGTACTCGCTAACCACTACGCCACAAGGCATCTTTGTGCACAATCGATTAGAAATCCAATAAACGTGTTGGCGTGACTCCAACCACCTTTTAGATTAATGTTTGTCAACGTTTCCTCTACTAATATTACATATGTCTTCCTCGTTTTGGACTGATCGATTGTCCATACATCAATCACAGACAGGCAACAAACTTAAAAGTGTAGAAAGCCACTTAGTTTAGACGTGTAGCTATTTAATGCACCACCAATTTCGTCGCGTTAACCTAATAGACATTATTAATTGTTCAGCGTTCAGCGAGGTTCAACATCTTAACTCCACCTTCGGCACTTTGCTCTCCGTCTCCTTATATCGTAAAGTTTCAGTTGGTTAACTTTGCGGCAACCAAATTCCTCATTCCCCACCCCTGTAGATCCGTCTGACGCTTTAAGATCCCGCCTTTCTATCGTTAACTCGATGCCCGTTGTTGGCCCGCATTAGGTTTATGCTGGGATTGGCCGCCGTCAGGTTTATCCGAGCCGTGCTCGGTAATATGCGCCAACCATTTATGAATTCGCGCTCCAGAATTAACACGCGCTTCTCGCAAGCGTCCATGATGGCGTCGCCGACCCTATATTCGGGCCATGTGCTCATGTATATATGATGCGTGTAACCTCTTAAGATCACGTGCGCTCGTATGATCACGTGACAATGGCATCGCTACTTTATTACAATGCGGGCATTAGTTGTTAAGACACCGACGACCACAAGCATCGCCTTAAAATCAATTGTGTCTACTCGGCGCACCGAGGATAAACGACGATAGGTTGGCAAGATCTCACAAAACAGCTCGAGGGAAAATTTTGGCCAGTGAAAGTAGATAGAACTTTTTTATTTTGGCCAGGGATAGTTATGGGAAATTTGAATTTGGCCAGCGAGTCTGGGAAAGTCAGGAATATTTTTATTTTGGCCAGGGACCGTCTGGGAATTTCAGGAAAAAAATTAATTTTCACCAGAGAAAGTTTCAATTTGGTCAGGAAAAGTCTTAAAAATGTTTAATTTTGGCCAGGAAAAGTCAAGAATGTTTTTAATTTTGTCTTGGAAAGTCAGAGAAAGTTTTTCTATCAGTCAGGTCCGTTCGAAAGGCTCGTATCTGCGATCATAATGGGGATTA
Organism: Melogona broelemanni; assembly: GCA_033995665.1. NCBI lineage: Eukaryota > Metazoa > Arthropoda > Diplopoda > Chordeumatida > Chordeumatidae > Melogona > Melogona broelemanni. The sequence continues at coordinate 14,188 of JAUJYS010001899.1, forward strand.
CAAGAAATTGCGGCTTAGGCAATCGGTCTTTGGAGTTGTATATATATATATTTTCCGCGGCAGCACTACCAGAGTGCATGTTTATTTGTTTAATGAGGTCGTTTGGCCTTCGCATCACGAACAGCCGTGGTGGTGGCGGGCATAAGAAGTGAGCGCGCGAATTGCCTCGCAAGATGCCGATGAAGAACTGCATCTCGCGCGACATTACCGTCAGCCCCCCTTCCCACCGAGCCGCCTTTCATCCTAATTTCGGATATAATAACCCCCGCCCGCAAATATACGATAGGCTCAAGCCTGTCCGAGGACAGGGAACACTTTCGCAGACTTCATTCGCCTATTGCTACTATAGTGACGTCACAGCATGGCCTTTGTGTTACAGAGGCTTTGCAGCTGCGCCTTCAGGATTTTCTGCGCACATGAATTTGTGCACACAAAATGGCGGAAACTCTGTTGTACCGGTGAAAATGTGCCCCTCCACAACTACTCAAGCGATTAGAAGGGTACATCTTCAGTGGTTGGCAATCTTAGATTGTCAAAAAATGAACAGGTAAATAAACCCGTATATGGCCGCTGTGTGTGACCGTTTTTAGTACTGTTTGGTGGAGTTACAAACGTTACAAGATTTGGCCTGGCTCTCAGGTTATAACGTCATCAAAAATGTCAGAGATTCGTTTTAATTTTCGAGAAAATTATGGATCGGTCAATCGTTGGCCTGACAAGGAAAATAACAGCCAGTACGCCACCTAGCGATGAGGCGCGGTGCCCATACGGTATTCCTCTTTTTGCCGTCATTCACCTATGCTAAGGTGTGTGAAATTCTTGGCGAAGTGATTTTTGAACTATCACTGGTGACGAAATTGAATCCTGTCAATTCCGCCTCTCCCTCTTTCGTCTATACCCTCACCGCCGGATTTTCGGTTGGTGATTTGTTATACCGCACGATTTATGAGCTTCATTTTTCATAAATATCGTTATTATTCCGTGTGTGTGTTCTCCTGATTTATTGTTACCTGTCAGAGAGATTCTCGAATTTTGCGCGCGCTGCTAAAATTGGGTCATCCTCTGGTGTGTTCTTGCTGTAGACGATTTAATTTAGCGGTGACTGGAAAAACTGCAGATTAAAAGTTACGGTGTGGTTTTTTTTTGCTATCCGTTTAAATAAATACACCCTTGTGGGCAGATTTGCTTCGCGACATTTCAGAAAGAGCGCCCCCAAGGCCTACCATAACATATTTTTCAGCGCGATGTACGAACGAATATTTTTCCATTCCTGTGTTTACATTCGTGGAACTCAAACAACATCTGCTCAGAGTTTGACTTTTTATTATTAATCAGAAAAGTCGAACAGCGAATATTTTCGTATTGTCAATTCCCCCGATGAACTCAAAACATCTATTCCGATTGCTGTTCTTGGAATTGTCGTTGGGGGACTCTTGTGTTCCAGCTTAAGAGCATCTTGACGGTAACAAAACACTTGAACTTTACATTTATACATTGAACGCTATTTTGAAATTGAAGTTTTTCAACAAATTATTCGAACGCATTAGATTGTTTTGATTAGGTTGTTTATTCGATGCATTAGATTGTTTCACTTAAAATTAGGGCGACTTGATATGAGAAAAATCTTCTATTCGGCATCGCTAAAACCGCAAAATTATACAGGGCTTACCTATCAATTACAATTGCCATGTGTTACAATTTTGATCGGTCATTAACTTGTACCTGATAACGTAAAGGCACGGATACAAGGTAATACAAGGTAATAGCATTTAATTAGTTTTTTACAATTTACAATTTGAACCCGCAAGCAGCCCCTTGGGGGGCCTATGGCGGAGTTATTTTATTTCAAGGAGTGGAACGAGTGGAAGGAGGGAAACGAGGCTT
>JAUJYS010001900.1:0-16070 GCA_033995665.1 Melogona broelemanni
ACGCCAGTACCCCAGGCTAACGAATAAACGAAAGCCTGCGCCGGGAATCGAACCCGGGACCATCGGCTTCGTAGGATCATTTACTCGTTCAACACAAGCCATTATTTTATGCATTTTATTTACAATGATTTTTGAAGCGTGTCGTTTTCTGGAATTTTGAAACCATATCTTGGCAACATTTCGCCGTGAAGCACTATCCTAGATCCACCTAGATCCACCAAAATCCATATGTCATCTCTCCCCAAGATAAATATTATAAGTAGCTGTTGCTGCTGCGTCATGTTGCCGTTTTTCCTCCCTCAATACAATCGCGTTGCTAATAATCCACGTGGCAGCGAGGCGTGAAATTAGAGCAGTTTTTTCTTGCAGTTGTCACCCGCAAATGTGATGGATCCTTTCTCTTGATCCTTACATTCTCGTCTCCGTATTTACGCTCCTGAGATCCTATTCTCCTATGGCGAAATAAGATGCACCTGATAGTGAATGAATCGCGGATAAGAAAATTGTGATCGAGCTATGCGTAACATCGAAATCTGTAAAGGTATTTACGCTTATTGGGGTCATTACTGAGCCTGGTACCAGGTTTATATGGTTTTTAGACTATCTATCCACATTGCAAACATTGATGTTGAACTTTTAGGTCTTTTTTAACCAACTTTCACAAGTCCTAGTGAGCTGAAATTTTGTGCGCAGCTCAGTCTCACGGAACATTCCAATCTTATAAAATTTTGAAAAAGAAATTTGAAAAAATTTGAAAAAATTTTGGATAAAAAAAGTCCAAAAATATATATATGTTCATTTTAACTTATAAATATAGGGTTCAATTCGAAAGACGAATTTTTTGTTACACTTGCTTGTTTTCAGTTAAGGTTAACAATAAGTGGGTTTAACAATTTTGAAAAACTGATCAGTCAGGGCATCGGTCTCGCGAGGATTCCGCTGAGTGCCATATGCGAAAATAAAGAGGCAACGGGATGAAATCACACAATCCAATTGTATTTGCGGAGGTCAGGGCTCCGATACCGTACATACAGACGTATCTACGTATCGAGACTGGCAATGGGAGTTTTGCCCCATTGATTCCGTTTGACTTGAGTGACACTGATCGACACAAAGGAGAGAGCGAGAGAAAGATAGAATCCCGTCGAAACGGGGCGATGTTTTTCGGCACGTCTCCGATTTCGCGGCATTGAATTTCTGCCCGAATATTAGATTCCTCTCCCTGCGTCCCTGTTCGCCCATCTTCTTGTTCTCTCTGCAAATGGCCCCTCTCTGCTTGTCTGTGAAGGTTTCGATATATTTTGCTTTTTTTGTTGTTTGGTGGAGTGGGAATGGAGGGGTTGGTTGGGTGGGTGGCAGTGTTGGGTAGGAACGGGTTCCTTTCCTGAGGAACTTTGGAACGTATAGGTTCCTTTTCCCAGGAAGCTAGGAGCGATTTCGTTACTTTTTTTTTTTTTTTTGAGAAACTTGAACCGGTAGTGCAGACCAATGTGTACCGGTAGTACAGATCAATGTGTGCAGAACGTACAAAAAATTAATATTTATTTATTAAATATTATTCCTTATCATTTAAATATTTTTAATTGATTATGCTTACAAAAATTTATTATGCTCACGGGATAAAATTTCATGTACTAATTGTTGGAATTGTTTGGAATTGTTGGGATAAATTGAATTTTAGATATTTTATTGTTCTTCAGATGTTGAATAATTTTAGCCATTAGATTCCGTACAGATAGTTGTTTTTTTCCTTTTTTTAATATTTTTAATCGAAGAAACTGAAAAGAAATGGAAAATTTCTTGAAAAGCTTCTCGAGAGAAACTAAGAACGACATTTAATTTTTGTAAAGACTGGAACAGGGACGGGAACGGAAACGACGTTCCTTTTGTCAGGGGAGGAGAACGGGAACTGAATCTGGTTCCTTTTCAAAAGGAACGAAACCAACACTGGTGGGTGGTGAGGTACCCTCGGGTATATAGTGTTACATTAGAATATATTTCTCATTTAGGTCTGCGCTGGTAGCGTCACTATATTGACGTGGTAAAAGCGGAAAGTCGGATGTGATGCGCAACTAGGGGCAAAAAGTTGGGGTCGGTGTCGGGCGCAAAAACTGATAACGTCACGTTTGATTTGGCGAATCGACCGAAGACATGTTTTTGTGTGTCGGGTTTGATGTTACTCCATTGTTTATCGTTTGAATTATTGGCTGTTTGGATGTGTTTGGGGTATATACACAGTATATCGGATGATAGTATTGCAGTGGCGGTGGAATTTCAGTTCAAATATTTATTTTGCGTATCGCCTACGGCGTTAACCAACAATAGCAATGATTCATTTTGCATTTTTTCTCCGGTTGGTTTTAAAGCCTTTCCGATAGCGCTAAAATTGAAGTTCAGTACATTAGTTGTTCTGGCTGTCTAGAATTTAAGAGGGGCGATTTTAGAGGTAGTATAGTGGTCAGTGTGTTCCGCTTCTACGTCTGTGATCACTGCTTCAAATCCTGACCGAGACTTCCGCAATTTTTAGAACGGCAAGCAAAAGCTTCGTAGAGGGCAGTAAATATTAAGGTATCCGTAGTATTGGTAAAAGTTGAACATTTTCGTCCTTGACCTTTTTTGCAATTGATCAAAAATTGCAATATAATATGGTTCGATTCCAATGTTTTTATTACAATATCATATACAATATACCGTCCGTCCGCTGTGGCCGAGAGGTAGCGTGCTCGCTCACCAATCACCGGATCTGGGTTCGATTTCCAGCGCAGCCGATCGTTTGATTGGCTCGTGGTACTGCGCGGGGGAAGGCAATGGCAAACCAACTCTGTATTCTGTCAAGAAAACTCAGGGGGCTTCTTCTCCCTGAAGTCACCAGGTGTCGGAGGATCGAGGGTCGGGGTCCGGAGACGACACGAAGGACTTAACAACAACATCATTATCGAAAACTATCGATGGTCTTTATATTATCTGCCATTTAATCACCCCTATCGCTTCTAGCGCTGAATTTAGATACGGCATACAACCCTATGTCACTTACAAAAAGATACAATTGTTGTCTTTAGAGTGTATCCCATTAAGTCATGTTCAATTTTAATCATTAAATCCTGTTGAAAAACAATACCGGTATATGAAATGTATTGAAAAATATTGAGAAGTGCTTGTTTAACGTTTAGGGTTTATTTTTTAAACTTTCTAAAAACAATGTGAGTGCAGAAATTTAGGTATAATTTGTTGCTCATTGTTACTACAAATTTTTATGCATGTGTAAAACATTGTTGTGCTGGGGTACGGTGCATACCGACGATTCTAATGCAGTAATATTTACATCTAGGTGTACATTTCCGTATTTACTGTATTCATGTAAATTCGTTACGATCAATTGCCATGCTAGGTCAATTTACGTTTACATACAAATTTTGTCGATCAGTAAAAGTATATCTGAAATCAAAATAGACAGCCACATGGCGCTTAATGCATTTAAATTTGCCTGTGCAGTTTTATTACAAATTCATTCGTGAACACACAACGCAAATGACAGAAAGCATTAAGTTGGCAGCTAGTATTTATGGTCGTTGCTTTGTCGTATATCCCCTCCAAAACAGGCAGAGACTGTTATGTGGGCTCGAAGAAAACAAAAGAAATTTGAAACGGACCCTCGGGAGAATTCGCTTTTCGTTATAATATACCGAAATCATTTTTTTTCTGGCTTTCGCTGTTTATGTCTGTCGCTCTTCGCGTCGTTTCGCATGTAAATATGGCCTGAACTTTATAGCTCTTTCATTTATGTATATGTTTGGTTCATAAACGTTTTCCCCCCTATACCTAACTTGTCGTACATGTACGAGTATACATGTGCAAATACGGTGGATTATTTTTGCAAGCTTTGCTATAGCAGTGAGTCTACGCAGGTATAAAAGGAAATAAACATTTTACATGTTCTATATTTCTCAATTTATTAGCTATTTTATTTAACGTTTAAATATTATAAATTTCGTAGACTGAAAATAAATGTTTTTTTATAAATATTAAAAATTTGAGAGATTCCTTTTGGTGTTGCTTTCGCGCGCTGTATAGATTACACTTTGGTCTACACTCCACAGTGCATTTGTATCGTTTTTCCTGACAGGCTCAGTCAGTAAAATACTTCCATTCGGTGTAGTGCAGGAAAGCATTCAGGGGGAGCTTTTTCGATTGCGTGATTTTTATAATAGAATTGGAAAATGCATTGGCATTCCGACAACTGATGTCGGATTGAGCTTATGTCGAATGGGTCTCGAGACAGAAAAGTATATGTCTTGTTGTCTCCAAGTAATCGCCAAATATTTCATATTCGGCTAGCAGTGACTAATGAAATTAGGCGTTCTAATAAGGACGTCAGCGATAATCCTACCAAACATACGCCACCGTTACTTATCTCTTGAGATTGAATGCATCTGTTAATCCGCTTAATGTAGACAGAGCTATTGGCTTTTCCTTCCTAGCCCAACTCAGCTGACGTCAGTATGTTTTTTTGCTGTTACTTTCAGTAAAAACGATTGTTTTGTTCTATTAGTATTTGCTAAAATACCTTTTTTTGGCTAGGATTCATAATACTATAGTTATTTTCTACGTTTTTGTAACAGTTTTCTAAAAACATATTTCTATCTTCAGGAAGAAATGCTTTGCAGCCCTTAATAATAGGCCTCCCCCGCCATTTGCCACCCTTAAAGGGGATGCTTGCGGATATATATTGTAATTGTAATTGTAATTGTAATAATACAGCCGATACAATATATTAATTTTTTGTTTGTACTGTTCGTTTTATTAACGGTTTTTCAAGTATTCGAGCGTAATAAGTTTGAATTCTCTTTCAAATCACTATGATTAATAATTCATTACTATGTGGTGAAAGTTCCCATCGTAATAAATCGTTCTATATGCGAGACGAAATTTGCTTGTAGGTTGAGTTCTATAAATGTAATGATGTTTTTTTTTTACAATTGTTTATTTACAGGGTTTTATCAAGATTTACAAACAGTTTTTTCCACAAGGGGATCCGACAAAGTTTGCATCACTGGTATTCCGAGTATTCGACGAAAATCATGTAAGTACATTTTCAGGCATGCATTTTTAGTTTAATGCTTATAGGTTTTATAAAAACTATTCCCATGGTAAACGCTCGTTAATATTCATACTGCAGTGTAATTTGTCTTAATCGTAACTGACACTTAATACATGTATTTGGCGCATTCTCGTCAATGGTGGTGCTTAAACAATTCGCTGGTTTTGTGGACACATGTCAAATATGATAATCTATCTTCCTATAACATCTACATTTCGCTTAGATAAAAATGCAAATACGATTTTTCTAATCATTATTCATGACAAAGTGCTCATTTGTCTTTAGACTAAACGTCGAAATTAGTTTTTCGGATTAATCAGATAACAAATGTTGGTTGAAAATAAAATCTCGTAAGCTCCGAACGATTATGATAACAAATATTTTTCGATGCGTGTTTCAAATAGTTAAAATATGCAAACGCATTTCACTATGGCTGTAGGTTTAAATTCTAATACACACGCTAAAAATGCATCCTTCTGCGTAATTCTGCGTCAGCTTGGAACTGTAGCCTGATAGGCTAAGAAGTTTTCATTTCATTTTTTTTCTGATCCCAATGACAGATGACACCTCTGGCTCACTAAGAACAAATTCGTGGCTTTCTTCGAGTAGATTTATTTTTTCATCATCTCAGTTCACTGCGACAAACTCAGCTTCATGCTAGATATATTTGATCACAATTCTGTAACTTATCGTTTCTCCTTAAAAAATACAAATTTCAATAATCAATGAAAATAGATTAAATTTTGTAAATAGAAATTTTAAACATTTTTTTTTGTGATAGTAGATACGACCGCTATAATTTGTTCATTTTCGTTGAAATAATTTTCGCTGGCGGATTCTTAGCTCGGATAGTAAATTTGAAAGATTAGATTATAACTGCGCCATTTTGCTCGACCGGCGAAAGGTCAACGGCGTCGCTCGTCTATCGTCACCCGATCTCTTTGTCGCTGCCACTGACGCGCGTGACGGTCGCGTCTCCGTCTCCAACGCGCCTTGCAGCAAGAAATCCCGGGATTACCGTTGAATAAGATCGGTTATATCGTACACGGATGAACGAGACAGCACAAGACATATTTGGGATTGGGGGAGGGAAAGAAGGGGAGTGCTGCGAAGACCTAATTCAGTGAGATGAGGGAGATGGTATGTGTAGGGATTTCGCTTACGATATCTATCGATCGGCTAGCTAGGCCTTTCTGTCGCATCTTTTTTTCTTCATTTGCGTGACTTTTATATATTAATAGCCAACAAGATTGCCCTCCCGAGCGCCCTGGTGGTGGAAAGACGTGTTTCTTTAATTTCCGGCTTCTTCTGGCTCGTGTTCTGAAATGCGATACTATCAAATTGTTTATTCTTCTCGTTTTTAGAGGTGCTTTGTGGCTTAGTGGTTAGAGTGTTCGCCTACTATTTCCGTGATTTAGGGTTCAATTCCCGACCCGGGATCTCCGGAATGTTTCAGGCGAAAGATATTTGTACACATGCTGTGTCTGTATGTTGTCGCCTTGTCGGGTACACGTTTTTTGTTGTTAACAATAAATGATCGTAATCACTGAAGTGGGTGATATTACAGGTTATTTTGTAACCCTCTAATCGCTTGAGCAATTCTGGAGGGGCACATATAAACCAGTATCTCGGGATAGAATTACGAAAGCCTGAGCCTGGAATCGAACCCAGATCTACAAGATTTCTTCCAGATATAGATTAACTAATTATTTATTTAGTACCATTGTTCAAAAGTGCGCCAAATAGGTGTACAAATCGCCTTAGAAATCGATTTTGAAAAATCGTAAACAAGTGAAATATTTAAAAAAAATTGTGCCCTAATCAATTATTACTAAGCCAATTATTACTAAGGCACTAGATTTCTACCAGATAAATGTATTTTCATTTTTTATGTTAATGCTTTAAATATATTACCTATTGTATCACCAGAATGTTGCCCCACCGTTATTTGTTATTCAGACGACATTCGTCGCGTGAGTCGAATTCTCGTTTAGCCTTTACATTTCCGAGAAGAAGAAGAAAAAAGAGAGAGAGCGGAAAATTGTCTCGTTGATCACTTCGCTCACGTCTGAGGCGGCAGCGCCGGCGTGGGACACAAATTCGAGAAGACACTGACGACGTCTTTAAACTTGTAAACAACCGCCACCTTTACCATTCACCACTAAACGTAGAATAGTGCCTGTGTACTGTGGTGACAGCAGAACGCCCACGCGAGTGGGAAATGAACTCGGACGGCTTCTACTATTTCGCTTTCTTTACCTAAATAATTAATGAGTCACCATTAGATAGTGGAGGAGGGGGCACTCTATTTATACTGTACCGCGTATAGTCTGAATCTATTCTATGTTAAAGCATAGTGGTTGCCTGTGTTCGCTTACATGGAATCGAATGGGTGTAATGTAACTGATCCTCGAGAAAAGTTTCGTTATGCGATCGCAATGCGATGCGACTAAAATTAATTTTTAAAAATAAACCGATAAGTGTAACTGAATCTCGCTGAATTTGATAGAGCATTTGGGCAATTTGGCATTATTACAATCTTCGCTTATTAGTTGCGTACGTGGGAAAATCTACAGTGTATGCCAAGGCTTGCAAACATTACGATTGATTTTCATTGGGGGTCAGTTGCATAAAAAACACTCCAGTTAAACGCTTCCACGAACTCGCATTGAAAGTCACAGCATGTAGATCTACGCGCCATTATGTGATAAGATGCTTAAAAAATTCACTAGAGACGCGTACGCTATTGTTTAGAACTGATGTACGCTCCAGTTAGACTGGACCACACGAAATGTTTGGAACGCTTTCAACTACAGATGGAAGCGTAGACAAACAGAGTTGAATGAACCCGTCGCCCCCGTGTGCCATATTTCAATTTCTTTATTTTCGCCAGCACAACCCTTTTTTTGGTCTATCCATTTGTTCGGCTAGCATCGAACGTGTAACCGTTATACACATATTTATACACACATGCGTTGCAGGGGGCGGGGTTGCCCGATAGACAATACGCAATTATCCCGCTTATGATTAGTCGACAATAGGTGACGGGTTGACGCGGCATTTTGCCCGCCGTTTAACAACGGCCGATGCCTGCCTGCGTCATTATAGTCGACGTTATCTCACGGATCTCACTCGGGCCTTTTGTCTGCCAATTTATGCTTCTTTGTAGAACTCATCTTTCGCCCCAGACTTGGAGGGGGAAAGTGTCAATCAACTGCCAAGGGGTTGTTTTCTCGGTTCTGGCTGCAACTTTGTTTACGACCAATAAGCCGCCAATTTTTTTCCAATTTTCAATTGTTTTAATTCACTGCATTGAATAGCACTGCAGGAAATTCTGTACCCCTCCAATCGTCTCGTTTTTTCCTATTTTTCCCCCTATTTTACCTAGATAGGGATATTTAACGTGTATCGGAGGCCGTTTCGAAGGTCAAATAAAAGTCAAAGGCTACAATGTTTCCTTTTTACTACTAATATACAGTATTAATTTATTCTATATTACTGTATTGAGAAGCCCCTTTGTGATCTAGGTAGGGATCTTTCACGTGTACCTGACAACGTCATGGATCCCACAGCTTTATTTCTATTCCAAAGAAGGCCGAAAACATCTTTTGATTATATCGGCGCCCATGAGTCGTATAGGTCATCTGTCATGAAAATTATTTTTTAGTGTTGTGACAAAGGCTTATTCTTAGCGTGATTAAATAATGTCCGGCACTTTTTGGTCGACCCTCCAGCGTCTCCGTTTCTGTAAAAAAAATCGCATAAATCACGTTCTCATGTTGTTGTTTCCGTGTTTGTCTCTTTTTCCCTTGTAGGACGGCTCCATTGAATTCGAAGAATTTATTCGAGCGCTTTCAATCACTTCACGGGGGAATTTGGATGAAAAGCTGGCCTGTGAGTAATGTTTGCGAGCGTGCTGCCGCCTGGCGAATGCTTTTCTTTTTTCTTCCTAGTTTTCGTTTTCCTCGCCTGTCTTGTCTGAGGAGAATGGAATGGAGCGGGGCGAATGGCATTTTTTTTTTGTCTCGCGGTTCCATTTGGGAGAGCGTGTCGCCTATCGCGATTGATGGAATAGCGCCCAGGGTAGATCATAGTGGGGGCAAAGGGGATGGCGCTGGCGCTGATTGGTTATCGGCTGTAGCGAAATACAAGGGTTGGCTCGCCACCTAGCGGAAACGATGTCGACCAACTTGAGAGCATTCCAGACACAATTCGAGGAATTCTAAGGATGTTTTTTGCCCGGCTGAAAACGAAATAGTTATTTTTAAATGCAACATGATCAATGCATATTTATTATTCCAAAATTGTGTTTGTTTTGAACTTCACAAACTGATTCAAATCATGGACGAATCAGTTTCTTTTTTGAAGAACTACTACGTGTGTGTGCTATTTCGCTAAATATTAGAAAACTGAATACGAAATGCATATGGGCGACGCCGTTCCGCATTTCTTGGATAATCACAATTTCGCGTCTCTACCGCCGTTTTATTTAATGATATGCCGCCGATTAAAACTGTTAAAAAAGTTTTAGTTAGGATCAAACCTGTTGCTGTTCTTCATCTGCACCGTGGTCACGTGGCAATTCCAATTTTTGGATTTATTTTTTTGCTCTTGTTGCTTTTACCGTCTCTTTTGACCTTGGTGATGTTTTTGTGTTTGCTTTAGTCATATTTGTCCCTGTCGATGCTAGTGCAACGTCGTAGGCTTAACTGAAATTGAATCGAAACGACTACTTATAAAACTGATAATGCCCCTCATGCGTCATTGGACGAGTCAGCAAAAATCGGTTGCCACGGGGGGAAAAGTGCGTTGGACTGACTGACTGCGCAGTTAACGCTAGAGATGTATCTAGTGTGACCAATAATCTGATCTGTAATGGAAAATGTACTTGTTATTATGTATATTAACAAGTGCATAAATAATATGCAAATGCGGTAAAGTTGCATTATAATAAGTTTCACGCTAAAATGAATAACTCTAAAAGAAAAAAGAAAAACAAAATTATTATTTTAACAAATTTACCGTTCTTCATAACAAAAAAGCTAGCCATATTTCCTGATAAATAATTTAGTCTTTTTAATCTTCATAGTGCTATATACCCAACGTTGCAGCTTTTTTATTACTACAAGTGAACGTGCGTTTGCCTCTGCCCTACAGTTAAGTATTGCGTGATTGCCAGACATGTTGAAGTTCAGGGGCAGGCGTTCCGGCTTTCGTGCGATAACACGTTGTACGCGTTGGAACCGCATCGTACTCTATATTCCCAGTGAATTTAGCCAATGTCAGGGTCAGCGGCGAAGAGACGGAGAACCACTTCTGCGCTCAGTTAGAAATTTTGCCAGTGCACTGATGTGGTAAATGGGGGGAAAACGCCTGGCTCGAGCCGTTTATTCTGCTTGCGTCTACTTTTTAGTGAACCGCTTCAGTAATAATTGAGATAGTCTGTTTTGGTATCCCCGCCCTCGCTTTACCCTCCAATGAAAGTGAATATACAGCGTTGCTGACGAAACCGACGCAATTTCAGCCCCTTTTAGGCCAATGGCCAATTCTCTTCTCGAGTGCCGTATTCGACGCTCGCCACCGAAATGTGGTTGCAGCGGCCACTAGCCTTGTTTTGCATCCTCCCGGGCCAGGCGATCTTGTCAAATGGCCGTTTAAAATAATTTTGGGAGTGAAAGTCAACGTAAAACAAATATTTGCAGCATTTGGAAGCTTGGATATTAGATTAATGTAAAGACTAATTGACTCATATCTCCAAATTGTGTTATGGAAGAACTTATTATAAAAGTTTAGTTCTACCGATATCACCTTAATTTATGTAATAAATGACTGACACCCGAATGTACCGACAAAATACAACACTATTGCAAGATAAAGATGGCGTTATGGAGCGTTCACGTGCCCGTAATTGTTTAGCAATACGCAACGCTATAAAATGTTGCGTGGCTAAACCATAATTGTATAGTGTCATATTTTATCGGTGCATATGGGCATTGTAATCTTAGGGAATATGTGGGAAATATATTTGACATCCTGTAGGCCTCGTGATCCATTTCAGTGTTGATTTTTATTATCCGTGCTGAATAAAAATTGAGGGTCTCAAGAGTCTTGGAAGTCGACTAATCCGCAGCTTGTATGTCCTCTGTGGCACTGCTCGGTTACATAATTACCGAGAAAGTTGGTACATCCGAATAGGATCCTCGGTGGTGAATGCATCTGGTTGATTGTTCACGAAATTGCTAACGCAGCCGAGACATGTTTTTCTTTGGGGGTTAGAACCCCAATTTTAATATCGCCACAGTTGTGTTGTTACTGGATAGTGGGATATAATATGAGGAACAGAAAATGAAAGCGTAGTTCAGTTTGTTTGGTAGACCAATTATTGACGTTTTAATGGTAATTTTTTTTTAAACTTTTAAAAATTAAATAACGTTAAAATATAATTTAGAATCTGATTTGAAATTTGATTAAAAATCTGATTTCAAATCTAATTAGAAATCTAACTTGGAATTCTCGTTTAAACGACGCTTGTTTATTTTATAGTTTCTCTATACTTTTTTAATTTAGATTAAATAATATAATTTTATAGAATTGCATAATTACATAATTTTATAGAATTTTATAAATTTTATAGAATTACATAATTTTATAGAAATTTTATAAAATTAAGTAATATAATTTTATAGTTTCTATTAATTTTTAATTTTTTAATTTTTTTAAATCACCGTAGTGCACTACAGGATTACTGCACCCTCTTGTCTCTATGGAGATGTGCGAGGGGCAGGGATGGGTAATGGCAGCTGGAATAGCCAGACTGCAGGATCCAGTACCCCAGGCTAACGAATAAACGGAAGCCTGCGCCGGGAATAGAACCCGGGATCGTCCACTTCGTAGGATGTTGCCATACCCACGGAGCCATCGGTACGTACATACGTCGTGATATACGCACGCATGTTAATGTTTTTCACCAAAACATGAAGAAATTGTATTTTTTTCTTGTGCGTTCTATGCAAATGATGGTTAAAAATTGTCATCCTTTATCTCGTTAAGAGTCTGTATTAATTTCATAGCGCATTGGAGGTAGAATTTTGAACACTCGTTCGTATCTATTTAAGAGTGAGCGCTTCTAATGTTTACGTTTAGTTTGGCGCCTAAATAAATTATCCCCCATTTACATGTGAACGCTCGCACAATAAATGCAATCAAACAGAGTGATTCAGCGAGTTTTTCCGGCTCGCTTTTAAATGGAGAACACTTTTATGCTGACACACGCTCGCCGTAGATCATCGCGCAGACGTCGGTTTTTCCAAATCCCCTATATTGATCCTGCTCGCTGCCACCATTAGTTAATGTTTACCGGGATTGAAATACTAATCTAAGGCATAAGTATTTTCTGCTTTTAGGCATATCAATTGATGTCGTGATTTGCGCACTATTTTTTTTACTGAGAAAGAATCGGTTACGATGGTGTTTTTAGTATTGACCCGATATATGGATGAATAGGCAGATATACTGTATTTTGAGTTAGTAATTCAGTATACGAGTTTTAGACGTTTTAGTCTGTCAGCACTTTCGGTCTTTGTTTCAGACGAAACTTTTTTTGATTGATATGGACAGTACTTGCGTTTAAGCTTTTGATTGAAAGTCGACGATTTGTTTGAGGCACAACTGAATTTTGCGTCTTTTATTTTTAGGTTTTCTTAAGCAAAATTCCGTATTTTTGGAAATGTATTCGTTTCACATTTTTTTCGGCGTGTTTGAAAGGGATTAATACCCTGGTATAAAAACGCTACGCGAGAAAATTTTGCTGACTGTGCGAACCACAGTTGTCGGGCTGACTGTAGGCCTATTTGCCGCGGGAAACACGACAGAGTTAATATTGACTAGATGGTTTCGGCAAACGCCGTTTGTTGTTGTTGACCTAGCGTGCTGCTGCTGCTAAAAAAACCCGATAATGTCAAAAACCAGATCGCGTCTGTGAATACAAACGCCTGTCATTTGTAATTATTGGTTAACTTTCCCCACTAAATATTAATTCCATTTCTCTATCTGTTTTTAATTTATCACCGCATATATGTGTGGTGACGTGTTTTTATTTCATTCTTGATCATTACATAAGATTCTGTAACGCTATGGGAATATGTGAGGGGCATATTTTAACCAGTACCCGAGGATCGAATAAACGAAGCCCGAGTCGGAATCGAACCCGGGACGGTCGAATCGTAGCCGGAATGCAATACAGGCAAATTTAAATCGAGTAAGTAGTCTAGTATAACAAATTTAAATTCAGTCAATGAATATTTATATTATGATTCCTTTTATTTTCTCGCATAACATTCCAGCTGCATCCCTCTTCCCTTCCCTTCCCTGCTCCTCACATATCTCCAAAGAGACACGAGGGCGCAGTATTCCTGTAGTGCACTAGGCGCTACGGTGAATTAAAAAAAAAATATAAATATTACCGGTAGTATCCCAATCGATTCCCCAATCGATATTTTTTTGACCAATTATTTTCTGAACTACGTCTTTGTTTGTCACTTTCGCTTGCTTTTTCGCGCATTCAAATGGCGCTGCCAGTGGTTCGATCTGAAGAACGGCAGATGGCGCCACCACGTGGACTTTGTTCCAACCTGCTTTTCACACTATGGCGCTCCTGCGTACTCGCTTCGGCAATGGAATCTAAGGTTCTACCGCAACGCGGCTTCCGAAAAACGGATAAAGATAGAAAGAGTGCGGCGCGCGCGGCGCTCTCTTCGTTTTAATGATTGGCTGTTTCTAGGTGCCGCGGTTGCCATGGTGACCGCTCTAAACGCGTCGGGACCCAAGGCGAGAGCGCCGTCTCTCTC
This sequence comes from Melogona broelemanni, assembly GCA_033995665.1. NCBI lineage: Eukaryota > Metazoa > Arthropoda > Diplopoda > Chordeumatida > Chordeumatidae > Melogona > Melogona broelemanni. The sequence goes on from JAUJYS010001900.1 coordinate 13,945, forward strand.
TCTCTTTAGCTTGCTCGCGCGCGCGTACACGTGCAGGCTAGCGGGGCGCGTCGCAAATTGACGCCGACCGACTTTTTCCCAAATCGGGTTTTCTAGAATGGGCAACCGTCGCCGGCAAAGAGTGTGTGGGCGTCAATGGCTTCAAACGAAGCAACAGGGCTTATGCAACTAGCTACGAACGACAGTCCTTGTTGACAATCTCGAACCGATTTTTTCAAATGGTTAGACCTACATTTGTGATTTTGAAATCAATATTTCAAATACCTCAATTTTTATTTTTGCGTAGATCTGGGCTTGATTACTGTCTATGCTTTGCATTGATGCCCTCTGGTGGCGTCTAACGTAATAATCTGGTTCGTTGAAATTCTTGTTGATCGATTTTAAAATAATTACACAGACGGATTTTTGCCGATAATGTGTTTCCAGCGCTTCTGATAAGAGTATAATGTGACGAAGCAATCTGCTGGCACCTGTGACACCCTGTATACGTTTACCGCGCGCTCTACGTAAAGCTCCCCGAGCGTGGCTGCGCGTATGACACCGGTGCTATCCAATTTAACGCCTGTTAGGCTGACTTTGCCGAGCTTCAAGCTGAATGAAAGAAGCGTTCAATTTGCCAATTCCGTAGTGCGTGTCTTGAGAACGAATGCGTTCGTCATTCGTCACACGAAATAATACGATTTACTTTCGGTTTTTTTTCACTTTCCCTGCAGCAATTATTATTTTTTCATTTTGATGTGCAATTGAAGGGGTTAAAGCGAGAATGTGGCATCAGAAAGAATATGAAAAGAAAGTCAAAACCTTTCTTTGTATATACCGTCTTTAGTGCAGAAATTATTATTATTTTCATTTTGACGTATTTTTTCATATTTATTTTTTCCATTTTGACGTACAATTGAAGGAGTTAAGCGAGAATGGTGTTAGAAAGAAAATGAGAAGCAAGTCAAAATCTTTCTTCGTATGCTATCTTAAGAAAGCGGCACAAGTTTCTAAAATGCGTAGGTGTCTATGGTGTCTACGGAGTCTAACTGAGAAAGATGGAGTTCAACCACTCTTCCTTTATTATTAACCGTTTGAATTAAATAAAACTTGAGTGTATTCTTTCTCTCCAGTTATAAATAGAAAGATCAACTGTCTTGAATAACTTGTTTTGGAAGAACAGCGTTTGGTTCTGTCCAGCAGGTATGACGCGCAGAAGCAGAAAAAAAAACAGTCCGATGCCGAGCGTTCTTTGGCCTCGTCCCGCATTTGCCGTGAGATTAGTCCGGTGGGAATCGCTTCCTTTGTGGAGCCACCTTTTCTTTCGGACGCGGGCGTCACTCTGACGTCATCGTGCTGCCTTGTTTGTGTATCGATGCTTCTATTTTTGGATTCGTCCCTCTCACCCTCCCACCACCACACGCACGTGCTGTGAACGATTCTGACGGACCGCGAATGGATTTTCGATTTAAAAAAATAGAGAAATACGATTTTAGCGCAGTAGGGGTATCAAAAAAATGTAATTGGCTGGGGGGAACGTTCGAGTATCGGGTCGCTCTGCGAAATAAGGACCAAGGTCGACCGGGGCAAATGCATGGAACGTGGAATACCGCTAACAATTTCGAATCAATTTTAATTGACACATCGGACATATTTGAGTAACTGCTGCAAGTGATTAAATTATTGTCGTGTATGCAGCTGAAATTAATTTGTAATTCTTTATTAATACTAATAATTTTTTTAAGTGCGGGTTCGTGGATTGATTATTGTTTTAAATTCGTGTACAATTAACATTTTTAGAAATTTAAAAGAAAACTTTTGTTTATCTAGAGTAGCTGCCACATTTCCGTGCAATTGCTCCATGAAACCACCTTTCGTCACCTACCGGTAATACCGGTGTTCAATGTCTGAACCGGTTTAGCTAAGCTAGTTGCGTTGGGACTTTGAGTCGCTCGGCACCCCACTCAGCGAGGTAAATCGTCTGCTAACTAGTCCGAACCCGATTGCCAGATTTTAAGTTGAAGTTCCACGGGACAAACGGTCAAAATTCCTTATAAACGAATAAATTAATTGCCTTCATAAATAATCACATTTTTAGCTGTAACCATTTTTTAATAAATTTCTTGTTAATAAACACGCCCGATAGA
>JAUJYS010001901.1:0-16068 GCA_033995665.1 Melogona broelemanni
GCTTCGAGCGGACTGCGCATGCGCGCGCGCGCGTTCCACTACACCGTACGTCAGATAGACCGTATTTTCTGGTTGTTAATGTCACGCTCGTGTAGTTCAGCCAAAAAATGTCTTCAATTTTTACAAAGTCAACAGTGATTAAATATTTCAAGAAATTGCTGATTAAAAAATGGAGCAAGATCCTATCGCATGGTTTAGATCCTTTCGCATCAGGTTATTTTTGCAAAGAACTACAGCATGAACGCGTTTCTTTTCAAAAAGAACTAACTTAATTCTTTTTTTTCTAATTTTAATTCTGATAATAACGATCTTTTAATCTTATGAAATATGCAAAGCCTTACTAGTTCAAGCACATATTTATTGCATGCAATTATTACATCAATTTTCCCTCGCACTATACTCGTTCATGGACATGACAGAGGAACAAGCCCCCCCTTGGAACAAGCGACATCTAGCGGTTACATACACGCACTCTTTCGTTGACTGCTACTGTCGGTTGGACTGTACTTAGACGCTAGCCGTTAGAATATATGGCAGGAGCTCGCATCTTTCTTTGAAGTAAGAAAAAAAATTGAAAACGAAAAGAAAACCATTTGCGGAAATACAATTTTACCAAAAAATAAAATGCTAGCGGAATTGCCAGCCTCAATCGAATTAAACGTACAGTCCATCGACAAGATGGACGGCGTTTTTACACAACCGTTTGACATTGCGGTTTTGGCGCCAAACCAAGACCATTTCGCGTACAACATACGGTCCGCACTTCGCGAGGACGATGGTCTGATGTAGGGCGAGATTTTTGCGAGAACGCATCCCGGACAAAGATATAGAAGATTTTAAGTGTAGACGTCTTATTTTACATCGTACGGCGCGGTTTATCCGTACTTCTAACGGGTTCGTCCATTTCGCAGTCCATTCCATCAATGGCGATTTTGGCGGGAAACTAAGGTCAAGATGGCTGCTCCACTCAAGAAGCGAGGAAAGTACTGACACTGCGATTTCATATAAGGTGATTTAGTCACCAGATTCTATGAACTGGGCGTGTGTACAACGAGATTCACATCTCTGTCGATCCCCCTATGACTATTTCCCATAGCGCGATGCGATCACAACGTCCCCTTACCAGTAAATCAATATCTCCATGTGTCAATTGCTCGCTAGACATCTCGGTACGATCCTGACGCCCCAAGCGGCGAGACTGATAAATGACGTGTTGGGTCTCGGGGTAATACCCCTGTCGAAATGACCAAGGATACTCTACTTTTGACGTACTCGTAAATGGCAGCCCATAGCTTAGCTCATTCATACCTGTGTTCTCGTAAATTCTACGTCCATCTCAAATATGCTCAAGAATTTCATAGGTTCTGTAGAGGATGCGTCTGGCTTTCGGTAACACGGTCTTTATTACAGGACAGCGCCTACGATTTCGAATGCCAAATGTACTCTGACCCTAAACACAGTTCAAACACACTTCATCTCAAATTAAATTTTGAAAATGATTTTGCGAATACTACGACCTAAACACACTTACCCTCCATCATTATCCAAATAAATTGGAAACAGCGAAACGGAAATTTTGTACATAGACTCAGTTTATTCGATACTGGGTTACTGGTGAAAATGTGCCCTTCATATATTGCCTAAGCAACACGAAGGGTAAATAATCTCCTGCAGTGATATTCACTACAGTGAGGACTGTGAGGGTATTTTCCCCACCAAAAAGAAAAAAAAATCATCTTGATCGCGGTCAAGCAATAAGGATACAAAGCGGGAATCGAACCCGGGACCACCCACTCAGTAGTATGTGACAATACATACTGAGCCACTGGGGGCCGACTAATGCAAACACGCAAACCATTATGCCACCGGGACTATCATTGGCTTCGCTGTTTTTTAAGCCTTTCAGTTCTTTGGGTTCACACACACCGGAAAGCGCGACGGCATCGACGGCAACATGGAAAACGACGGCCGTCGCTAAAGCCCGATAACTGCGCCGTCCAGAGAGAGAGAACTATGCCCGTCGCTTTTGGTAGTGGTGGTGGCGCGGGGAGGCACCACCACTGCAGCGAAGTCGTTCGATCGATGGAAGAATGGAAAGAGGAGAAGAGAACGAAAGAGAGAGAGTGCGTCGCAGCGCGCCAATTTGTATGTGGCGAGCGAACCCGACGCCATTATCAGACGAAGGAGAAGACCGCGGTTGAGGGAGACGCGAAGGAGGAGGGAATGGCGTCGGCGTCGACGATGGTAGTGGTGGTGGTGGTGATGATTGTGACTGGATTTTTAGGTTTAAGTTGCCGACCGTTTCTTGTCTGTCGTCGGCATACGGGGGGAAATATTTTCCTTCAGCTGGCGATTTATTTACTGCAGCTTACAATTAACGAATTTACAAAGTTCATTGTAGAGTCTAGAGACTCTCACTAAGGGGTCTAAAAAGTCTAAGGGATCCTGATCGACCGACTCCTTTGGTTGAGATTAGGAACCTCATCGCGTTTTGTTATTTACTTTGTATTTAGCGGTAATTCGAAAATAAAAATTATATTAAAATCATAAAATTACGTTCTTCGTATAATATGAATAGTAACGTATTGGATTCTTCAAACGTCTTGGTTATCTTTTTATTTTCTAAGAAACGATTTTAACGGCCATGTTTTTTTGTTTTTTTGGAGGAAGCGAATGGTATTTTGTGCACTTTTTGGTATAGAAAACCAACAATCATAAATACATGGATGTGAGTGTGGGGGAGATTAAGATGTGCAAATCATTGTCTTTTTGGGATTGGATGCCCATAGACCGCAAAGTTCATAATCACTTTGGCCACTTGGTGGCGCCTCTACTTCTGGAACGTGATCATCAGGATGACAATGCCTTCGGAATACCTGATTAAAGCATCGATTTCAGGGCCACGGCGTCATAGGCACATTGAGGACCACGAGTAAACAGCATGGTATCCGTTTGGTGCGTTCCGATGACGGTTAGACCCTGAGGCGACGGTTTCATTAGACGTTCGGTGAACAGCGTTGCCACCAGCAACCGATTGCTGGACCAAGGCACCGAAATTAAGGAACGACCGTGATTCTATTTTAGCGTGGAAACTGGAAACTAAATAATCATTCTTGCGCTGACCCTTACCAGTTCGCCCAGTGGACAGAATGGCTTTCTACGGATTGGTGGGTTGTAAGTTCTAATTTGCCATTTCTGCAGATATTTTTATAAACGGATGTGACGCAATTGGAATTAAATGTGTCGAAGCACGTCGAAATGAACGTCGAATAAATGACAAATAAACTCTCATTTATTTTAAACGCCAGATAATCAATATCGAGCAGTTATAATAAATGTATGTGGCGCACTGCAAATTTATAATGAGACGATTATGAGCCCAAAATGTCACCAAAATTTACATAATTCAAAAGGTAATGCCCCATATTTGTTTTAACTATTTTATAAACTAGGCTCCAACGTGTCGGTCCAGATTTTGGTCATGATGTGATGATGCATGTTCTCTTTCAGAGGTGGCTCACGGACGCAGAATCTTAGAAAATTTGAAATTATATAGTTAAAAGATGCATTAATCATCTGAAAAAAAATCAGCCAAGTTGGATAAAGATAAACTATTTTTTGAAATATGGGGTATTACTTTTGGAGTGGCTCATGTATCAAAAATTAGGTTCGGTCAATTGGTAAAACGTTTAAACATGGATAAACATTTTGAAAGGTTACGAATGCAAGTCTCACATGCTTGGCATATAAGTGGAATGTTTTATCGACCAATCGTCGTTGTAAGTGCTCATAATTCACTACAATAATAATAAGTCGACCTTACAGTTGTACGTATGCATGTATGTTGTAGGCGAACGAGTACTATTTCCGACATTAATGCAGGTTTGTTTATTAAATCACTTGTCCATGCCGTCACCAGGAATCGGAAACGACTCGGCGAATCATAACAACAACTGCAGGTTTAAACCAAAGCTCTCCCTGACGCTGCCACCCTCCACTTTCCCCGACAAAATTGTCATTTCTCAAGTGAGCACCTGCCCGCAAGACATAACCAAAACATTTTCTAGTAAGACACAATTTTTAATAAAATATTTCGTCAACTAATAAATAATGCAAATATTGCGTACTTTTATTTTCATGTAAGGGGACGGTTGGAACCGACAGAATACATTTCTACAGGGGTTGAACAAAATAATAAAAACACTTTCATTTGTATGCATGTGGCCAGAAGAGATAGTGGTGTTTTCATTATTATGTCCAACCCCTGTACCCTGACCATCGGTGTTTCATCCCTAGCACTTTAAAATCCGGTATACCGTGACGAAGACCAAACCACGACGAGGGAAAAGGGAGCAGGGATAGCCGAAGAGCGAGCGACTCCTCACCGTACATACTACAGCACGCACGGCCAGAGTGCTAACGGAGTGTGATCTATAGGCCGGCCCCGCCGCTTCAACACACGGCACGGCGAGCGGCGGTACCGAACCCGGGATATACAGAATACCCGAGCAAAGAATATCCTCGCCAATAAATTGATAACATTTTACGCCTGGCGGGGGGTGGTGGGGGGTTGTTCGCCCACCACCCCTCCCGTTGGAAAGAAGAAAAAATGCACCCCCCCTCACACCCTTACCCACGATTTCTTTTTTCCACGCCAACCGTTGAGGTATGGCAATAGATGTGTGTGATACGTGAATCCGGATTTGTGCGGAGGGCGACCATTATCGATCGAATTACTGCGCCCAGCAGGACGCGGTTCCATTTGGCGTCCTCCCTCCCCCCGTTTGCAGCAGCAATAAAGAGAAGATTCGACGAAATGTCAACACTCGAAAACGAAGTAGTTTAACATGTATCTACGGAATCGATTAAACAAAGAATATATGACAATGAAGATATCTTGTAAATATGGGGTAGATATAAAATTCAAGATAAATGAAACCAATTCTTATAAGGCGTTGTTCATTGACATAATTTTTCATGGTCACGAATATTGTCTAGTTTTTACTCGCTACTTCGTGGTAAAAATAATATGCATTCATAGATATTAAAATTATATGTATTAATAAATATTAAAATAATATCTATTAATCTAGATTAATTATTAAAATAACATTTAATAATACCGACTAGACTATGACGAGACGTTTTAAATTAAGTAACGATGATCGTACCGTTACAAACCATCGGTTCGGAATCAATTAAATATCAGAGCTCACGCCGGGAATCGAACACTAGATCGCCACGTCGAGGACTTATAGAAAAAATACTGTTATTGAAATCCGAATGAAAATCATTCGGAATGGGACACTCTTACTCGCAGCCGGTCTCAGTACAACAATCCCATTTTTGTTTATTCGATAGTCGTGATAGATAAAGGTCCTTAACTGTCTATGACAATTGGTTTGCCAATGGCTTTTATGATAGGCAATCACTGTGGGGCATTAAGCGTCGTCGCAGGCACTAATTTGACTGCTTGCACTTGTGGACCGTTCTCCTGACAGTTCAACACTATTCGACAGATATAGTAACACACACGCGCGAGCACTTGGAAAAATATTATCCGGCGTAATCGGCGCGCGCACGGCGCAAGAAGATATATTCCGCGCGACCGCAAACAAGTTAAGGGGAACAACTACGGCAGCCCTAAAAAAAATAGTCCCAGAAAGGAGAAAAATCGATAGCGCTCCTTTCCACTTCTCCTTTTCACTTCATTCACTTAACAGAGCAGCTAGCAATTATTTTTAATGAGCTCAAATCTACTTCTTACGCGATGATCGCAGCGCCACCGCCGCTGCACCACCCGGGCGATTCCGTCGTCTTCGTTCGTGATTGGAAAACGTAGAATTCGATGTAATAACTAATTTTTAAAAAATATGTATTTGCCAGACGAGCGTATACTAGATATAATCTCTCGTCTTTTCTGATTTTCAAGCCTGGATTGTAATTTATAAATATTCATTTTCCAAAATGTTTCTAAGGAACCCCCACCACCGGCCTAAAAAATATATTGATTTCGATGATAATGAACAGTAAATTCCATCGATTCCTTAAATTAGTTAAATTTTATCTAACTGTTGAAATTTTCCTTTGAATCATTTTGCTGGTTGCTTGTTGTTCTTAAATAATGAGTGGACGAATACCGTAATAACAAATGGCAAAAATTTCAAAAATCAAATATAACATTACAAAAAAAAAAATTGAAAATTACAAAAAAAATAGTAAACTTACGAAAATATTCTCAAAACATTCTTTCAAATGCTCTATTCGTATTTTCCAAAATCATTCTTATATTTCAGAAAAAAAAATAATATATATACATGTACAAGAGTAATTGCACCATAACATCGATATACGAGGTACCACAACCTCGGTCGAATAAACAATGTGAAAAAAATATATATGTTTAAAAAAAATGGAAAATAATGTACCGGTAGCCTAAATTACAGAACTGAGTTTGTTACACTTTCTCATCAATTCAACATGCGCCTCTAACTGTACACACTCTTCTTGAGCTCAACCATCAAGGCGGATTACGAATCTTGGAAATTTTTGCATGGAGCACGTGCTGGAATACAGACATTAGACAGCGCGCGTCCAATCATGCTCGTAGGAATTGATCGTAAAAAATTATTGGACAACTCCGAGCCGAGCGCTCTCGCACACAAACACTGCGTCTCCGCGTCTCTTGTTTCATGACTTCGACGAACGGAAAAATCGATGAGCGCTTCGGCCGCTACCCCGCGCGCCTCCCGCCGCCGCCGCCGCCGCCATGGCGTGCGTTCCTCGGGTGGCCCGTGACTGCGTCGCTTGTGAAAAGATCCGAGAAAGAATGGAGTTTCAACAAGGGAACAGCGTCACTTGTGTGTAGCCACACGCAAGTGTTTTCTCCGCTATCGAAGGGGTACTAGTGTGAGCGAAATATTAACGTTTGTTAAGGCGGTTTACAAACGTATTCGTCTCAAAGCCACCCCCCCCCTCAGGGCCGACTTGGTAATTTTGACCTAGTACTGGCTATATTGGGTATGGATCTTTAACGTGTATCTGAAATCGCACAGACACGGGTCACTTTTCTACTTCCATTCCAAAGAAAGGCGTGCCCACGAATTTCTTTCGCCAGAAAAATTTCGGAGGTCTCGTCCGGAAATTGAACACGCGATCACGGGTGCAGTAAGCCGGCACACATACCATTACATCATTCGGTACCTCTGGGAGCGAAAAGTTTGCGGTTAAACGTCTGTAAGCCAGCGAGATAGGGACGAGGAAGGAGGGATAGACAAAGGAAAGACATATTCTATTTTCATTCACAAACTATTACTTTTTTTTGCAACTTTGCATAATTTTGAATATTAACTTGTCTAAATTCTAGCTGCAATCTCATTTCGCTCCTATTAGTGCCCCTTCGAAAGCGAAGCAAACACCCGCGAGTGACTACACACTTGTGACACTGTTCCTTTGTTGACACTCCTTTCAGCCTTCTATCTTGTTACAATATCGGTAGAAACATGGAACTGTTCCTCGCTACCCTTTCCCATCCTCCCTTCCCCTTCCCCCTTACCCGCCCGGTAAGCCCGCGTTTCCATCCGAAATTCCGCACGTCTCAGCCATAAAAATCATATTCGATGTTTTTGTTTTAACAGCCAAGGGTTATAACATACGAGCCAACGGTTACACGGAAATTCTATATCTAATGTGTAGTCGCAAAAAAAAAATCCAGCCTACAATCCACGACTGATTCCGGAAATGGAGTAGTGCCGTGCGGTGTAGTGGTTAGCGTGTTAGTCTACCGTTCCCGTGACGCGGGTTCAATTCCCCGACCCAGACTTCCGGAATTTCGAATTTTTTGGCAAGAAATATTGGTACTCCCGCCTTCCCTCGCAATGGAGTTAAAACCGTAGTCTATACGTTATCAGGTGCACGTGAAAGATCCGGACCTAAGTCGTTTTGTTTTGTAGACGTCCTACCCACTATTAATTATAAGTCAGCAGTCTAGATTAGACCAAATGGCAAGGTCGCACCTTTGGTGGTTTTCATAAGAATAAGTTGGTAGTTCCCTTATTAGTCAAGAATTGGATAGAAAAGAAAAAAGGATTTTTTTTGCAGAGCCTCGATTTTCGACGCAACTCAAAAATTGAATTCAAACTCAAGAACGCCGTGATTGTCTGAAAAACTAAAACGTCATTTATATCAGCCAATCACAGCGTTCTTGAGGTTGAACTCAATTTTAGAGTTGCGTCGAAAATCGAGGCCCAGGAGTTCCATTTTTTGCAGGTGCCATTTAAAAATGTCTATGGCCATTTTTTATTTTCAACGTTACTGGCGCGCTTTTTCTTCGAATTTATCGATTGGTTATTCCTCTCTAACAACCGCTTCCAAAATGCTTTACGTACACTCGAGCCTATCACAGTTCCGACTGAAGAAGTCCAAAGACCCCGAGAGATCTTAAAACATTCCTAATGAAAACGGTGTGTTATTGAGGGGGAAAAGAAGGTGAAACGCGAGTGGCATTTTTTGAGCGGGCTTTTGTCGTCGCTGCCGCTTGCCGCACCAAACATCCCGCTGTATTATCCGGCATTACGACTGGTGCCGTTAATTTATGTCTTCGATTAGCCACTCCCCCTGCCCTCCCTTCCTCCTTTTTTTTTGTTTTCGAACTCGAACGCAAGAAGAAAAGAAAAGTCTGGATACTCTGGCGTCTACAAGATGAATTGAGCCTACCCTCGACCCCCACCGATGTTGTTACTGTTTTATACACGTTTTATACACGTAATAAGGCAAAGTAGAAGCCAAGCACGCTTACTGGTAAAAAAAATCCATTCAGGACTTAATTATTAATGCCGTTACAAAGTGCAAGCAACGATTGAATTGCGCCATTAAAGTCTATTGTACTGTTGGTCAATAGGAGGTGCTTGTTTTTCGAATTCGCTTCGTATAATGGGGGAGACACAGCCCCGCACTGCGAATCGAAAGCTCTAAATATTATGACATTACGTGCCAAAAAAAAAAAGGGAGGCGAAAAGGTTAAACGAAACTTTAAGACAATGTCATGAACGTGATTTGATCCCATTACTGCCTGGGTTCAAAACAACTGCGATATTCAATGAATTTATAAAATCATACAAATACTTACAATGGGCGCTTATATTCAATTGTATAGCGCACTTATCGGAGAATTATACTAGCAGTTCACAAGAGGTGTTTTCGCAAAGCTAATATTGAAAACTGAAAATTAGTTTCCCGGACTGTTCCTGACCGAAATTAGTATTTTCCTTTACTTTTAACAGCAGAAGTTATACGAGGGTGAATCAATAAGTAAGGTTATTCTTTTTTTTTAAGAACTACGCACTATTTCAAAAAAGTGAAATTTACGTTTTGTGCAGCTGCCTTTCCTTGATAGAAAATGTATTTTAGTGCAGGTGTCAGATGAGTTGCACGTGTCATTTGAGGCAAATGAAAATGGCGTAGAGGCAACACGTGGACACGTTCGATGAACAATGTAGCGTTATTTATTATTCATGGCTTAAAACTTTCGAAATTAAGAAGGAATTTGTCAGAGGGTAGAGTGGCAATTGTTTTTAATATAAATCAGTTTGAAAATAGCGTGAAAAGTTAAATGGCGGCCGTACCGATCTCAATGACTTTGAAGTGGGCGACAGTAATAAGCGAAGCGGGCACCCGTAGACATCGACCACTCTTTTACGGGATTGAAGACGTATTCTGCTTCTGAAATTTCTCTCAGATTTTCCCAAAATGACACCGAATCAATGCCACATCGTACTGTTCAATTCTGACAAAATTTCAAATAGGGATTCTCAAAAACCACCATCTTGGATTTTGAATAGGGCTTTGCATAGGACAAATAAATAAGCAAAATTAACCATGTACGCCATGCATATGCTTGTGTCCCTCAAGGACATGCGCACCAATTATTTTGAAAAAATGAGGATTAATAAAGAAAGGATAGGTGAACAAAACGTGTATTTCACATTTTTGAAGTACCGGTAGTGCGTAGTTATTTAAAAAAAATGAATAACCTTACTTATTGATTCCCTTATTTGAATATTGAATACTGAAAACGTGCTAATTTTAATGAAATAATATTTAATTAAAAAAATAAGCACATTGATAAAAAGAAAGACGGAACGCAGCGCAAATTTTTTTTACAAATACCGGTACCGATTACATAAAATGAATAAATAAACATATATAAATTGCAAACATCAAACTTGCTCAAAGTTTTCCCGAACATTCTGTAAGTACTACAGTGGGGTTTTAAGAATAGACGCCATTTCAATCGTCTACCTTACTCCTGGATATATCGCGCTAATGAAATCCCCACAATTCTAAGCTCTACATCACAGCAAAGCAGTTTTTAAACGAAACGCGTACGGGAATCGATCGTCTAAAGTCGACGGGGGAATCCTACTCATAATACCCACGCGACCGAAGCGCCGCTCACGTCAATGCAAACCAATCAAGGTCTCTCGTACCGAGAGGCTGGCTTGAACAACAAACCATCCCTCCCCTCACCGCCAATTCTATGAACTGTTTATAAATTTAAAAGCTTTTCAAAGAATAAGGAGTACAGTGGTCTTTCGACCCGTCTCGTTTCACGCTGCGCTGCGCTTTATGACGTTCCCCGCAACTAGCCGGCACAGGCTTCGGATTTGACCAGACGCAGATGGATGGCTCACATTTTTGAACTGATCGTTGGGTGCTTTCAGAGACCGAGATCAGGATTAGAAGACCGTGGCGCCCTGTGCAAACAGCGCGGATACGTTTGGTCAGAGCATGATAATAGTCGATCAATGTTCGATTATTTAAGGTAGACCACATCATGTAATTCGACCTTTCAACGTTTAATTAATTTTGGGTAAGTCACGAGCCACTAAAATTACACGAGTACAAAACATTTACACATTGAAAGATAAACAGAACATAAAATGTACTCAGATTTATGGTCACTGAACAAGGAATTATTTAGTGTAATTTTATTTCCGTTAAGCATAAAAAATATTTACAAAACTGGTAATATCATAGTTAACGAGAATTAAATTGATACAAACAAATGCAATGTTGATTCACAAAACATACGCTGCACGAAAGAAAAATTAAAATAAAGTAAAAATAAAGACTAATTGTCACGTTGTTAGATGAGAGAAAATAAACATAAAAATACAGAACAAAAGAACAGGAATACACTAACCCTTCCGAAAAGAACTAGCTAAACTAGCGCTAGAGTAACTCCTAAGTAGGTACGCAAACGCAATTTATTTACGGTAACTAAACCAGCCAAGACCAGCGACAATAATAGCGAAAAAAAAATAATCGACTTTTCTTCTCGATTTCTGGATTCCTGGCAGTTTGTCTATCTTTTCTTTCGTATTTTTTGGAGAACACGTTAAAATTGAAAAAAAAAAAAAAATAAATAAAAAACCTTTTACGCATCAGCGATTTGACCCCCTCGGAGGCACATAACCACGTTCAAGGAGTACGTCAGGAGAGTGCGCAGGCCGGTTAAACGACACCCCATTCGCCAGGCAACATGGGGAGCGCTGACGTCACCTATCAACCGTGTGTCGCGTGTACAAACGAACTGAAAGGTTAGATAGGAAGGTGCAAAAAGGAACATGGCGGATACCGGAGTATTTTTACGTCTTACTTTTTTGGAGCCGCACAAGCTTACAGTTACACAACTCCCAACAAGGTCACTCAGAATGAAAGGTAAAAGATGCTTACGAACCAAAGACCGTCCCGTTGCTCATGGAGAATAGAAGTTACTTTTTCAGATCCAAAAGACACTTACCTAAAAAAAAAAAAAAATCTATGAATAGGTGAAACAATTTTACGATGCATCGGCAAAATCAAATCTCTCAATTCAACAAATTTCAAAGTGATTGGATTCCAGCAGTGTTTCGCAAACCTTTTGACTCGCGCAGCCCCTTTTTAGAACCAATTTTAAATGGCGGTGTCCCATGGCAATGGCAATATTAAACAAGTCAATGGTGTTTTATTATTTATTTTATTTTCCAGGAGTGGCCGCGGAGCCTTTGGGAACACAGTTTAGGAAAACAGTTTTTATAAATCACTGTAGTGCTAATCACTACAGATTACTACCCCTCGTGTCGCAATGGCGATATGTGAGGGGCAGGGAAGGGAAATGGCAGCTGGTATAGCCAGGATGCAGGATCCACCCCTAAGCTTTGGCCTCCCTAATATAAGCATGTAATAGTATCAATTTCTAGGGTTTGGACTTTTACGACTTTCAGGACATAGAATTCGAAAAGCTGCTACATCGAAATAGCTGCTACGTACAGAAACAAATCTACATCGATATACCCGATTGCAGGCATGTTCCTCAACAATCAAGAAATACCCGAATATATCTGTTCAACCATATAAAACACAACAGACCACAAGCATGAGCCTTATTCTCCGGCGCTGAACCATCACATTTCATTTTCATCCTAATACAAGCTCTGGGGTGACGCCAGTACACCTGCCGGGAATCGAACCCGGGACCGTCCGCATCGCAGTCAGAAGCCTTACCGACTGGACTAGACGGCCACACTATAATTGAAGATTCTCATAACAGAAGCGGTCGGCCTCCTCGCCACATTTGAGTCACGAGCCGCCAATGCAGATCAAATTCAGTGGGTGGCAGAAACGAGCAGGTAAAAACGGGAATGAATGATGGGGGGGGGGGAGAAAAATTCCATCGCCTCACACAGGCACTAACACACACCTCACAATGGCTTAACGATGACGAGGCACTTGTAACGTTCTTTCTCTCTCCCACCATCACCCCACCCCACCCCCTAACAACAGCACCACCCCTATCAAAAATCCCCCCACCACCAGCTCCCCTAACACGGTGGCCACCCTGCCAATACAATAATAACAACAACGAGCCATCCGAAGAGAGAGAAGAGAAAGAGGGCCTCGCGCACAACAATGCAATACATTATCATCTTTCTCCCCCCCCCCCCCCGACAGCGCAAGTCCAAGAATCGAAGCCTGAGGGGGTGGGGGTGGGTGGACAGGGGATGGGAACCCATTGAAACATTCCTGGACAGGCTGCTGGACGAGCTACTCCCACTCACTGTGATGCTCGTGGTCGAAATATAAACTGGCAACAGGCGATGTGCTCTAGTACTAGCTGGCGCACTCATTGGCCAGGAGATGGCAGGTTACAGTTAGAGCCGCTAGGGGCGCTTAATAATTAAATTACAATTCACTGCTTCAAGTGCTGGGCGATAACATCATCGATATTTTAAGGACGATTAGATCGTTGACACTTTAAGGGTGATGACATCATCGATACTGCACGGACGATTACATCATCGATACTTTAAGGGCGATTACATCATCGATACTTTAAGAGCGATTATATCATCGGTGTCACTGAACACAACTAGAATTACAGAATATTCAGTGTACAAATGTTTGCCAAGATTTTTTTTTTTTAAATCACTGTAGCGCCTAGTGCACTACAGGATTACTGCACCCTTAATCTCTATGGAGATTGTGAGGGGAAGGGAAGGGAAGAGGGATGCAGCTGGAATAGTCAGAGAGTCGTCAGAGGGCACTGTTACAGTCACGAAATGTCAAGATTTACCAATGGTTAAATGAAATTGAAGCATCGTATTGGCCACCTCTTGTAATAAATTTATAGCAGGACAACGTACATGATCTACTTTTATGGGGACCGGCCTGCATTTTGTAATCTGTGTAGGACGACGAGCTGGGGTCAAATAGTTGGCTCGGATCACATTGCAAGACATGTAAGCAGGGCTTCGAAACACAAGTGGGTGCAAGGTTCCAACGGGTGGGTGGAAACACTGGAGAGATGGCTCTAAATGTGGCCACACGGCGATGACTAATGATTGACGCACGGAGCAGTCGCCATCATCTCAAGTCTTGCCTTGTGCACGAGTTTCATCCTCCTGAGACCAACTATCCTTCATTTTTGAATGATGCCCATTTGAATTATAATATTTGCGTTCACATCTACAGCAAAAAAAAAAAATGTTGTACCCATATCGAAGCGTCTTTTTGCTTGAACGTACAAGAGTTCCACGAATAAAGGTGCCATTTCAACACCATTTTGTTTTCGAAAATTGATGAAAAACGTAAATCGTTAAGTTGAAATGTGCGTTTTTCCCTTGCAAAAAAGAAAGACAAAATCTAAAGTTTGTGATCGCGTGCTGAATTTATATAGCCAATCAAAATTGTAAGGATCAATGTGGAACAACCTCTGTACATGGGGTCTTTTGAGATAAGGTTTGAGTGCTGGACAGCCAAAATCATTAATTTCGGAAAAATCAGATCGCCTCGAATCATTTAATTTATTTCCAATATCGATTACGACTCGATATGTGGTGTGATGAACGACTGATAGGATGCCAATCAGAACACGACAATAAGTCAGACAAAATATAAAGTAACGAAAACAAAATATAAAGTAAGGAAGGAATGGGGACAGCGCAATCTACCGCTTGCAGTCTCAACGAACTACATATAGAAAAACGTAGAAAATTTAAATACACTATCGACACAACGATAGACTCTGCTCGGTGCGCACCGAGGATGAACGAGTGACTATCGTTGTATCGATAGTGTCTGCTCGGTGCGCACCGAGGATGAACGAGGGACTATCGTTGTGTCGATAGTGTCTTTAAATTTTCTATTTTTAACTGTATACGACGATCTAAGCAATTATATATATTTTTTCACAATCGATGTTAATGCCCATGCTTGTGGTGGTTGGTTGTGTGATTATATAATTGAACAAATATATATTGATATTTTCGATTGTTGGGGGACATGCCTGCAATCGTCTGCATTTTTATGTATTTCCTTCTGTTTTTTACATATAGAAAAAATACAGTTAGTCAACCACTACTCGTTAGTCGTTAGTCCATTTTTTTAGTAAAGTTGCGTCGTTAACATGGCATCAATTAAAAATGTAGTATCGTCAATTAAGTTTAAGAATCTAGAGTTCATGGGCATAGAAACAAAATTAATCACGAGATGCACATATTTTGAGAATGACTGAAAGTGCTAAACAAACAGACAACACCGCACAAGTCGGCTATTTCGAAATTGGCGAACTTTCGTGCTTTAATTAGGCTAATGAGTTTATGCTAATTTAACTATTAGACAATCGCCAAACAGAATAGGAGACGTTGATAGCGATATAGTCTGTCAAAAGTTTGTGCTGTTGAACAACCTAGTTCCTGATTGCAACGTAACTTAAAAAAATGGCGCTGATGTCGTTAAGATGGTGCGTTGGTCTCGTTAAGTAATCCTGCATTAGATACAAGGCCCGTTATGATGGATAGCTTTGGCAATCCCAACGCACCCTTCGGCTCGCTCAATGTAATTCTTACGCGTACAAATACGATCAATAGTCTTGGTGAAGTTCAAAATTTTCAATTTTCCTGGTGGCACATTTTTAAAAATAAGATTTATATATTTTTAATACATATTATTTTTCTGCTTAACTATCCTATGTAATAAAGCAGAGTTTCAGCCATTTTGTGTGCACAAATTATTGTGCAATTTTCGAATGAGGCCTGTGAAAGTGTTGTCTGTCATCGGACTTGCTTAAACGCTAGTTCTACGAATAAAATTGGGGTAAACAAAAAACCAAGAGTTTTTCTCTTTAATCTTCTCCTTGTATTCATTCGCGCATGCTAATTAGCCAACGATATTTAGTCTAAACGAATGTAGACCAAACGCAGAATTATCTACGAGATTATAATTACATGGAATGAGAAGAATCGACTAGGTGGAACAAAAAAATAAATAAAATAAGCATAGTGACTGCTTGGACAACATATTTCGGTCAACAAGCTAATAGAATGACCACTGGGCAACCGTGCGGCCCCCAATCAGATACAGGAATAAAAGCGACCTCGACAATTCCCTCTGTCGTAAGAATGTCTCCCAGTGATGAATTGTGCGGGGGAATTTCTAGACAAGAGAATATTTAAGAAGTAAATGAGCACAACACAAAATAAAGTCACACGGTGCACATAAGGTAAATCGCCGAGCCGGAACGATGTA
>JAUJYS010001902.1:0-16068 GCA_033995665.1 Melogona broelemanni
AATCTCGCAGAAAATTAGGAAAAATAAAAATTCGATTAAAAAAATGCTGTCTACTCAAATATTCTTGTACTAACCGCGTAACGATCACATATGTCTGCCTTGGAATGGGCAAGATCTTCGTACTTGACGAGACTCAAATCTCGATTCTCCACGTAGGGCATTATCACATCGTCAGTGGAGAATGTCAGTGCCACTCTGAATCTATGTCCTTCCCTCCTCTCGTCCATCTGCCACTGCCTGCACCAAACATACAAAATAAACACTTTTACTACCAGTTCGATGATATTCATACCTAATTAACCAGAAGAAAAATTAATTTTGCATAAGACTTACATTTTACGAAAGGCATATTCCAGAAAGGTGGCCTGGTAGCGAAGCTTGTATTCGGCGATGTATTTGGTGTCAAAAATACCGCCGCCGAACATCTCGTACAAGTCGGCCAGAAACGTTTGCAGAGTCTTCGGCGTTTCCAGGTACAGGTGCTGGTAGAGAAAAATGATGTCCACGAATCCGTTGTGTATGACCAGTTTGCTCCTGCACTTTATAATCAGCGAAAATAGATTGCGAATGGACTCCTGTTTGGGCGGAGACTTCGATTTTTTCTGAAACGGAAAAGATCATTTTGAGATGCTATTAAACTAATATTCATATTTGGTATAAATTTGCAACTCCCATCACAATAAGTAATCTGGAACAGAACTTGAAAATGAATTATTTTATGAGACCGTTACTTACAATGCTACTATCTTCGCCTCTCTGGTAGGGAACGCCTTGGGCGTACTGCTTGTTGAAATCGAAGCCGTGTTGAACCAGGAATTGGAGAGAGGCGGGTTCGACCGTATAGTCTTCCGTGCACAGTAAAGTGATGTTGTACGTCTGAATGTCGAAGGTCTTCTCTCGATTGATCGGGCGAAGAGGCGGATCATTGACGTGCTCGTCGTCTGAAAAGCCTTCGATGGTGACCGGCTCGGAAAACTGCCGGAAGCACGAAATTCCGAAGGACAGGATCGCTCGGGTCTTGGCAACTCTCGACACAGCCTTGTATCGGTCTTCGATGATTCTGAGAAAGCGGTTTGAAAAAGTGAGACCATGTTGTAAACAATATCAGCTCTCTGTCACTCTTCGTGACTTCGAATGATTGGAGAAATCGACTTACTTTGCCATCAGTTCGGCACGGTTTCCAAGTCCACTGAGCTCCTGTTTTTATAATCAAGTGGTGAAAATATGTTACGGTCACAATTGTTACAATTCAAAGGTCAAACAAGTATACAGTGTATGCTAGCGAGACATAGTGATAGCTTGACGTCCTTACCACATCGACTGCGACAAAAGAGGCTGTCTGAATGGCCTCTGTTATGAACGGCCACATGACATCGAGATTGCCTTTATGGACATCAACTACTGGCACAAGGCTAAGCGAATTTACTGCGGAATTATTCATAATTTAGGATTAATTCACAAAAAACGACGAGACATTTGAAAACCACCGGTCTTCCTCCAATCCTGAGTAGCAGACGACAATAATATCAAACTTGGTTCACACATTGGGAAATCCAGATTGAGGTTTAATTTGCGTCGTACTATTGGGCAATATGTACAATACTGGTTCCTATATGTCGAGTTCAGATCATCATTCATTTATGTATCTATGTTGCGCTGTATCAGTGGTAGATGGCAGCACTTACCAAGCGGAGTCGAAATGAGGAGGTCAATGACCTTTTGGGTACTGAGTTTATCGATATTGTCAAAAGATGGCGCACCATGCAACAAATTAACTTTGCTATAGCAGACGACGGCTAAACATATGGTCGGAGGGAAAGTTCAGTTGGGTTTTGTTAAAGTTTTTGAGTATATTTTCAAGAAAATTATGTCGACAAGCGTCAAAGATCGACGGAAAGGGAATGGTAGGTGCATTTTGTGGTTCACCTGATTTCACCATGACCAGACAATATACCAACGTCTCAAAATCCCACTTGTTCGCTTGGAGTACGTTTTACTTAGGGAATAATATCACTTGTTCACTGGCTTGAACATTTAGTTTGGTCAATCTTTCATTACCAATATTAATATTCCCAGTGGCTTTAAGGTTTGAAAATAATTGTTTTGTAGTTGTTATCTATACGACGTTGCAAATAATTCAATTTTGGCTATTCTTTGCCCAGGATCAGTTTTGAGTGTGCGCTCTATCACTGTTTCCCCACCATGGTCGCAAATTGATACTATTGATTTATTGGTGGCAGGTGCACTGATCACTTATGATGCATTGATCAGCCTTAACATTTCAGACAAATGTCTACAAGAACCCCAACAGGACAAGGGTCACCGCTTCTCAGTAGTCGAAGTCAACTACATTCGCCAAGCCCTTTTGGCATGGTACGACCAGCATAAACGAGCTCTCCCATGGAGGCTCGCGGTAAGTGTTATTATTTGTCGAAGCTATATCGCGTGACTTCAGACCACATACATACTTTACAATAAATTATATTAGTTGTCAAAGAGATCTGATGCGTTGTAAACATTTTTTAGGTTGCCAATAAAGACGACAACGTCAGGGGGTACGCAGGTAACTGAACATTAAATTCGCGTTACTTAGAAATCAATCGTGTGTTTGCAGATTGCAGCATCCAGCAATTAAACGTCGCGTCCAAGTTACTGTAAAGTTAGTACATTCGCTGCTGATCTTGTGCTTGCTTTTTCCTAAATAAAGTGTGGGTTTCCGAAGTCATGGCGCAACAGACTCAGATTGCCACCGTCATCAATTACTACAACCGATGGATGGAGAAGTGGCCTACTCTGGAATCGCTAGCCGGAAGTCAACTGGAGGAGGTGAATCAGGTGTGGTCCGGATTGGGATACTACTCGCGTGCCAAGCGGCTTCACGCCGGTGCGCAAATGGTAATAATTGGAGATCGAGTCTATCTGGATACTGCAGTATTCGTCTGTCCCTTAAAACGGAATACGATATTTCTTAATTCAGTTGACTTGGGATTTAATTGTTATTCCTAAAGTTACATTTTCAAAATTGAGTTTTTAATTGGGATTTAAGTTAAGGTTTATTTGTTAAGGTTTAAGTGGTTTAATTTGGATTAATTATCCCCCTTTATTAAATGTTCGCCTCTGTGCAAGAGTTCAAATTGTTTAATTGAATTGGCTCTTAGATTGTGTCGATTCTGATTATCGGTTTCTTGTAGGTGGTGAACGAACTGGACGGACAAATGCCGCGCTCATCCAAAGAGTTGGAAAAATTGCTCGGAGTTGGACGCTACACTGCCAGCGCTATTGCCTCCATAACATTCAAGGAGGTTTGTAAAAATTTAATGGCATTTACACTAATACTCCGTACATTTCTTTGGCATGGTTAGCCCACCATACAAAGCGATTATATGGTTCAAAAATGAGACAAATTTAGACAAATCTAGAAAGTGTTTTGTAGTGTTTGACTTGACGATTGAGAGTGCCTGAAATATATCGATACTATAATATTTAATTTACTATTGTTGCAATGGAATGGATAACATTTGAATATGGAGATTTTAATTTTGTTTATTTTTTCAAGGTGACTGGAGTGATCGACGGGAATTGCATCCGAGTGTTGACCCGACTCAAACAGGTGGGCGCCGATTTTCAGACCCGCAAGGTGACGGATTGGTTGTGGGCTTCCGTCAACGAGCTAGTCGATCCTGAACGACCCGGCGATTTCAACCAGGCCATTATGGAGCTGGGCGCGTTGGTCTGCACTCCCAAGTCGCCCTCTTGCTCCAGCTGTCCAGTTAGATCCGTGTGCAGTGCTCACCAAAGGGTAAGTGGCTTGGATAGCAATTTCTGGTTGGCATCAATAAAATAAAATTTGTACCGTTTGTTGAAATTCCCTACCAAATTTATATGGTTATACAATTTTGCAGGAATAAATTTTGACCTTGATTCAAATTCAAATTCAATTTTCAGGTTTCGAGTAATGAGCGTCAGTCGACGTTGAAAAGATTTTCGAAATCAAAGAAAACGGATTCCGTCAAGCCAGTGCCAATTGCCGATATCGAATGTGGCAAGTATATTTTTTTTCACCACCACCAAGCGCTTGACGTGCAATTAAATCGAAGTTATTTTTGTTTTTAAAAAATCGTTTTCATGCTATATTTAAATATATTTAGTGCCTGGTTGCGATCTTTGTTTGGAGACGGAGTTTTATGACACAAGGTACAAAGGGAATAAATAATAATAATAAAATGAATTATAATAGAGATATTCTAGTTAATAATAAATAGTTTGTGCATTGAAATTTTTTTTAAAAATATTTATTTAGTGTTGGTGTTCAGAATTATCCCAGAAAGAGCAAAAAGAAAGCAGCGAGAACAGAGGTCGTTTCGGTTGCAGTAATCAGTAGATCGCCACCGAAATCCAGCAAAAAGGAATATTTTATAACTCGCAGGCCAGACACAGGTACCGCACGACTTCCCCCTATTTTCAAGTTATTTTTTTTTAAATGGTGGGTGGTAGTTATGCATTCAGTCCATTAATTATTACTTTTGCAGGTATGCTCGCAAACATGTGGGAATTTCCTAACGTCACACTGGCTGACTCATGTTCCGAAGACGAAGCCCGTTCCCTTCTGGGCAATTTTCTAAGCGAAGAATTCGGTCTGACCTGTGACGATCTCAAATCTGCTGGCGAATTCAAAGGCAAAGTGAGTGGAGTTTAAAAAACAGTAATTTTAGATATGTCTGGTAAGCATTGCAAGAGGAATGAATCATCGCTCTCAAAAAGAATGGACATAGAATTTTTGCTTTGTGATGGTTATTTTGTTTTAGAAGTAAATATCCTTGGAACTGCGCATTTGACTAAACGTTGAATGGTGGTCCACACGATAATCGATGCTAATATATTTTCAATTATTTTCCTCCCCCGCCGTATAGGTTTTGCATCTTTTTTCTCACATCCATTGTACCTATTTGGTGTATGCGTACGACCTTGGTCGCGTGACTGGAAAAGGCAAATTGCTCACACGGCCTTCTCAAAAATGGGTGTCGGACGGGGAACTCGAGTCCTCTGCCTTATCGACAGCAATGCGAAAAGTAAGCGTTTTTGGCAGACATTGTTCTTTAAACCGTGTTACGTTTCAGTATGTGAATAAATGTTTCTCCTGTTTCATTATTTTATTTGTACACTGTATTATCAAATGTTTTTGTTTTTTAAACACCATAAAAATTATTATCATTAAAATTATAAAAATCATTGAGACAAAGCATATTAATTGATGCATTTAATTTTTCTGCCATAATTCTAATGTTCGCATTCACATATACGAGTAAAACCAATCTGTCGTTTCTTTTAATTTTAAGTGTGATCTCACGATTGAATTTATTTCTCACTTTAGGTGTTCAAGACCTCTGCGATTGGACCAAAAACTCAATCCAACGTAAGTCACTTGTTTCCTCGATCATATTTTGTTTTGTTTCTTTGAGCCTTGTTACACTTCGCCATATTTATTTATTGATCTTTTAATTAACAGGAGTCGAAAAAAAGAAAGTTCTTGAAGATAACAGACTCGGAAGCACACACGAACGGAAACAAAAAAATCACATCATTTTTTAAAAGACCGTAGAAGCGTCTCTTAAAACGTATTTTTACTATTTTTAACCGTCCATGACGTTTGCATTCATATTTTATTATTTGTATCCTGTATGCACGCGGAATTTTGACAAATTTATTTAGTAAAATGCAAATCATCGTCAAGCGATTGATCTTCTTTTAACGTTGATGTTTTATTGTTGTATTGTGTGTAATTCCATTTTATACAGAAAATGTTTTATCTTGAAATGGATTTGAATAAAATTTCCTAATGAATAAATATTCAGGAATATAAATTTATTAGGGTGGTCTCTTTGTTTATTCAGTTTCTGCGCAATCCATGTCGTACCACTGCTGACAGTGCGCTCGCTTCCTTGTACAAGGTCGTCCATTGAAACTGCTCAGTTGGAAAACGTCTCCGCCTTGTGTTCTCCTCCCCTCTCCTGCCGCAGATAACGGGACTTGGCCAACCGATGATTATTGTTAGTGCAAGCTAGATCTTTGAAGAGGAGAGGTGTTTGGCGGTTTCGTGTGTCCGCCTACACTCACGTTTTGAGGGTGTGAGTATCGGGGGTGTCTCGAGAGGGCTTTTGGCACCGAGGTCTGATGGTTAGCGTGTCGAGTGTCACCCCCCTCCCCCATCATTGACCATTATTCTTGTTCGAGATAACAATTTTGCAAGTTGCAACCCCTCAATTAATGTCAAATGGGTTTTTGTTGGCTAATTTCGGTGCCGTCTCGATATGGATAGCCACCGGAGCTTTGCTTTTAATTTATCATTGGGAGAAAGAGGTAAACATTTGGAAGAGGCGGTATGTTTTTAAGATAAATTACTTTTTTCTCCCGATATCAAAGATCTATATAATTCTAACGATAATTTTTTATTTTATTTATTATTATAAGGCGATATGGCATACTTGTACAAACTCGTAGATTGTCACAAATTTTTGTTTGAAATTCGTGGGAAGTGGTAAAATAGTGTCTGCGAGGTGCTGCCACCTGTCGGTTGAATGAGAAATTGCGCCGCAGCGCTCAGTGGTAAAAATTCGAACCGAAATGTCTACAATTTTTGACGACATTTGAGTTATTGATTTTTGAGCTACGGTCCATTATAAGAAACCAAAAAAATGATTTAGAAAGAAAGAACAAACTCTATTATCCGCAATTAAAATACAATATGGCCCAGCATGAAAAAGGTACAGTATAAAAATGTCGCTCATTGGCGTAACCACATGCAGTTTACGTCGCTCAAAAAACAATTTAATTCGAATAATAAGACGTGTACAGTATATCCAATTGGAGAGCACTTCTTGTCCATGGCGTCATCTTAACAACAACATAGCCAATATCCCTGACCTTGAGGTATTTTTTTTCGACATTTGAAAAAACCTTTGCAAACTAACTGCATGCTAAGTACGAAATGCTAAGTTCAGGTTTAATTCAGTTTAATTTTTGACTTTACCGAGAGTTCGGCCATTTATCATTTCACTTTTTATTGTATTTTGTGTAGTGATCTTGTTTTACTATGAGTAGTGTTTTTTACAATTACTTTATTTCGATGAATATTTAGCAAATTCGCTGTTAAAAATTATTTCAGCTGCGATACTTCGTATTATTCCTTTTGTTTAATGTAGAAACACACAAACAAAGCAATACTCATCTAAGATAATGTATTTGTTGAGATCATTGTATCATCGTAGCGGTAAGGCCGATTGATACTTTTGTTCTAAGCTATGCAATTGTTGCCGAGAAATCACATTTCATGTGCGTGTACCGTTTCTGTGCATTTTGAGTTCCAAATTAGACCTTAATAGCAAATTTATGCAACATCCGCACAATGACTTATGTTCACATTTGAATTAGACAGCAGCAACATTTTTAAAAAATAAGTAAAATGAGCAAAATGTTATGACATCATCTTTTGTCGAGTTTGAAAAATTTCTGTGATATTCAAAGGTACATGTTACACATAAGTCATGTGGTTGGTGTGTGGCGCAATCAACTGAATAGTTTTTTTTTTCAAATGCATTGTACGTAAATTTACAAAGGAGGGAACAAGGAGGGGAAATCTAGCAAAGAGGTAGACCTACTTTTGCAACGGTTTGTCACTACTTAGTCTTCGTTCGCGCCATAGGTGGCACTTGTGATGCATGCGGAGAGGACTTCGTCAAAGAAAAGTGTGCGCCCTGGTCAAATATTAATTGCTGCCGCCCCGCTACAATATGTCATAGGCTACACCATGGTATATTGTTCATACGAGCTCTGGTTTTGTTTTGCGTTAATAATTAAAACGATGGTTTAATAATTAAAAATGCTAGACCTTTCAATACCGTACAGTACCATGCAGCTTAGAGTTCGCACGAGGGTATTTGTGTGCAATCTTCTTGTATAAAAGAAAGCTAAAGTCTTTGCTTTTAAAGGTTGATTGTGGAATGAAATCACTAAAATTCCGAGGCCAGATCAACTGTACCGAATTATGAGAAGTAATCCTTGACCATTAGGGACTGTACCGAGCTGAGCGCCCAGGACAGTAGCCCCCACAACAGTTCAGTCGAAAAACAATTACGATACAGGTGAATCAAACTGGAAAGTAAGTTTGTAAATATATGCATGTTGTTGTGTGCCATTTTCCATTCTGTTCGTCTCGGCGGGGGTGGATCAAGGCCGACTTTCTCTCTCTCTCTCTCTCTTAAACAGTTTAGGTCAGACCTTCGCCGAACGCAATGTGGCGCTGACAGTTTTTGTGGAGCGAGTTGGCGCGTTTAGTCATCGACATTGTCTAATCGTTATCTCCCCCACCAAGTTTAGAAGAACTTACCAATAGTATTTGAATTATTCGACATGGTGTCCCATTTTTTTATTCCTCCGACACGGGCAGCAACTTTTGAACCTGACGTAACGCGATCGTAAATTCATAGATATATGTTTGACATCTCCAGGTTACACTTCATTGGCTGTGTAAGACATTAAAAAAACGAACACGACGATTTATTCGAAAGCAAACGAGCAATTTTTTTTTCTAAATGAAAATAATGTATGTGATACGTAATGGCTACGTAATAAGATTTGGCGCAGACCATTCAGTAACTCACCATGTCCATTGCCATTTGTTCTTATACTTAGTTTTAGGTAGGAACGGAACGGTAAAGTTCCATTCCTAGGAACCGGTTCCTATTTTTAGGATCTTAGGAAGCTTAGGACTTTGAGAATATTCCAATCCCTAGGAAACGACGATTTGAACGATTTAGTTCCTTTTCCTAAGAAGAAACGTTAGGAACGGTTCAGTTTTCGTTTTTTTGAGGATCTGGAACGGAAGTTCCTTTTCTGTGTACTGGATTCCTTTTGCCGTAACTTTCAATTTTATACGAGTAAAATTTTCCAAAATGTGTCGTCAGCTGAACAATTTGACTACATCAATCAGAAATTACTGAATATTTTGATCTGTGACCTCAAATTTGGCATATACCCTTTAGTTCCCCGAATGTCCATTTGGCGTAATAATGAACGTTATCACATTTTTTTGTGAACCACCACTAGGCATATATTAAAAATATTTTTTAAAGAAAAAAACAGAATAAGAACGGAAAATTTCCAGGTTCTTTCAGGTTCCATTTAATTTCTGAAGTAACTGGAAACTGGTTCCTTTTGTCATTGGAGGAACGAGAACTGGAACGGGTTCCTTTTCAAAAGGAATGAACCTATTTCCATTTGTTCTTATACGAAATATTGTTTCCCAAAAATCAATAAATAATTGAAAAAAAAAATAATTAAGAAGATGATACAAAAATTTACATATGTAAAAATTGACATATGCGATTAAGTGGAATGCGGAGTTTGACAATCTTGGTTATCAAAGTACATTTGCCTGGTTTTTACCAGGTAGGTAATTTACCCGGGTATTTTCTAGTACCACTCACTCAAGTCCAAACTGGATTTATAAGTTGCCTTGCTTTCAAATGCGTAGATAGGTCTCGTCTAGACTAGAGGAGGCCAAGGCAAGGCCGGAAATTGTTGGCCTGAAAGCTCCACTAAAAACAAAATGAACCATGCCAAATGCCACGTAGCATGTAACTTACTTGTTTGTACATTTTCTCCTCAACAAAATATGTCGGCATTAATTTTAAATGTGACATTTACTTTTTTAATTTATCGTACCGAGCATTCCTTCATGTGCGACAGAACATTTTTTAGTCGTAATGTAAACTGATTTTCTTGAGACTTTACAGAATTGGTGAAACATCTGACATAGACAGTTATGATGACTATTAATTTTGAGTGAATTAATAAATATTTGTGTTATTTTTTTTTTTAGAATGAACGGAAAGTGTGTTTACCGATGTCTCGCCTTCCCTCAAACACCCCAGCCAGTTATTCCGAGAACGTTCGGTAAAAATGGAACGTCCATCAAATATACGTGAGTAGAGTAAACTGTCTCATCGCAGTGCATGCACGTAGTTAATACCTTTGCAAACATCGCCATTTATAACTTTCGCTGTTTGTAGTCATTGGCGCGTGTTGGTTGATGCATGCAAAAGAAAACAATGGCGTATAAATGGAAGCGCGTGCACGATTAAAAATCTTCAGATTACGCGCAGTACGAATCTAATACTATAAGACTGAAAATGGTGTCCTTCTGTTTGTGTGAAGCCAGCACGTGACCTAAACTGAATTTATACAAAACACGTGCAGTGCAATAAAGAGATGTAGGCATAGAAACTAAACTCTATTAATTGCCAAAGAAATATGTTGACATGTAATTTGTGTTGCGCTGCACGTGTTTTGGATAAGTTCAGTTTAGGCCACGTGCAAACAGTTTAAATTCAAATAATAAAATGTCTTCCCGATTGTAACAGCATCCACAAATTGAACTAAGTTATTTAAAAAAAAAAACACTTTGTCTGTAAACATATTAACGTGTGTCAAAAATAATTCAACAAAAGACAGAAGGTACGCATTGCGCAATACACAACCTGGCGAAGCCGGGATTAAAGCTAGTTTATAAATAAAAACTAAGTTAAAGAACACAATTGAATAGTTTGATTTAAATGATTTTTCTTAATTTATAACGTTCGCAACAAAATAATTTGTCAAGTGGAAGAAATTATTGCTAATTAAATGTTGAACAACATACAAAAAACCGAATTCAAAAATTCATATCCAAACCATAGATAATTATTGGAAAAGTAAACATATTTCTATTTGAAACATATTGTCCCAGTTAATTTGTCCCGGGACTGTAGGTTGAGCTTGCACATTAAATACGGTTGGAATCTCGCGTATCTTCAACGCTGAGCGTACTCAACCAATAACAATGTGGATGCAAAGAGATGCAAAAATATGTCCAGAGGCGGATCACCCATTATAGAAATTACACCATAGGGAAGAGTGAAAAAAAGAAGCCTCAATCCATTGCATTTCCAAAATGCAACGTAACTTTCGACACAGAACAGCTTATAAAAAACAAAATAAAACAAAGTAATGTGAAAGCTAATAGGTCAACATCAATGCTAAATGCGCACTTGCCAATTAAACCATTTATTTTTATTGGCAGGCACAGTACAAGGTGGTCCAAAAAAAAACGTTTCGATTTTAAATTGATCATAAAGTTGCAATTCTTTAACGAATAGGGTTGCCAATCGAAACGTTTTTTACGAACCACCCTGTACATCATTCGTGTGTTCTTTACGGAGAAGCGCAGGGGTTGCTTTCTGTGACGTAAACAAATGCACTGTACGAGTGCACGTAGTTCTACCAAATGTACACGATTTGATTTCGATGATTTAAACATTTTTGTTCGCAGATCGAATGTTTGCTGCTGTGTTTATTGAATAATCAGTGTCTTTGAAATTTCGATTGACTTTGTCTTCCTCAAAAATAAAATATAAAATCAATTTGACCGTCATTAGTAGAAACAAAATGATTATAGAAGCTGGCAAAATTTAATGCTAGAAATGTGAAGGTTTGGATTATAAATTCTTGGAAGGGTTTCTTGCTATGAAAAAAGCTTACAAATATATTCATAACAGGGATCACAAAATAGTGAATCTACATCTAATGACACTCGAAGAACTTGAAGAATCTGATGACACTCGAAAAAGCAAACAGGAAAAAAAGGAAGAAAAAAAACAGAAACCACAAGGAGGCTAGCTGGCTTCTGCACATCAGCAGAACAAGGCCAAAGATTTGACCAAGTCAAAGACAGAAGCATCGCCGTACGTAAACA
This sequence comes from Melogona broelemanni, assembly GCA_033995665.1. Lineage (NCBI taxonomy): Eukaryota > Metazoa > Arthropoda > Diplopoda > Chordeumatida > Chordeumatidae > Melogona > Melogona broelemanni. The sequence goes on from JAUJYS010001902.1 coordinate 11,789, forward strand.
CTTCAAGTTCTAATTACGATGCAATCCCGAGGCTCCTCCAACTTAAGTGTGGGACTCGGCGTTCCGGCAGCAAGCGAGCAATCTCAACATCTCAAAGAAATAGTAATGGTGGAGGCCAAGAACCTTTGATAGCATGAGAAGAATCTGCCATGCAATGTTTTTCTCTTGGATAATCGCTAGAACTTTTCTTTTTGATTATATGTTTCAGCTAATAAATTCCTATACTGAGAAAAGTTTTGCAAATATGACAAAATATTATGCTGAGAGTGACTGCCTTTTTACCTTGCACAGTTCGGCGCGTCTCAGAGCATTAATTAACGATATTTTGCAATTTTTATCCACTTCTATCGATCGATATCACTCTTCAATGTCGTTCGATTTCACAATAAAATATAGACCAAAATACAAAAAAATGAAATTTTCTTCGACCAATGAAGACAGGAAACAGCAACGTCTTGGATAATATTTTATTGTATTGTATCATCCAAGAAGTTGCTATTCCCGTCTTCACTGGTAGAAGAAAATTTTAATTTTTCGTACTTACGCTCCTAAAACAATCCATATCCAACGGCTCCTAAAACAATCCATATTGAAAAATATCGACCAATTTGACTCTTCAGTATCGATCTATTTCACGATATAAAATCGATCTATTTCACGATATAATATCGATCAATTTCACTTTTCAATATCGATCGATTTCACTCTCCTTTATCAATCAACATGATGGAAATTGAAATTCATTCAGGATGCGACTGACGAAATAGCGCACTGCATCCCACAGCTGTAAAATAGCCAATCCTGATCTCTCCCAACACCTTTCATCCACTTAATGCATGGTCTTCCCCTTTTTCTTCTGCCCTCCACCCTTCCAAGCATAGTATCCTTTCCCAAGGTAGATCCTGATATACCGATCATCTGTCAAGTCTGCCCCTTATACGTGACAATGCCGGTAGTCACTCTACTCCCTCAACCTCTTCCGATTCTCGCTCGCTGTTCTGGGTCGATCAAGGTAACGAAAATAAATTTCTTGCCCTCGGCCGTAGCAAAACGTCGCGGATAATTCAAGCCGACGCCGAGCCGGCATCTCCGCGGGACCTCCTCCAACCGGGCGGAGTATACGCCCGGGCGCACCGTGAGGCATCCCCCCACGAGCATGTTTCTCCCCGCTGGCTCTAATTATTGTGGACAAAGAGAATGAGTGAGAGAAAGAGCGTACGTGAAAGATAAACAGCTTCGTACGCGCGCCGCGCGTTTTGAGCACGCGCCGCGCGGACGCGCACCCGTCGTTTACCGAGAGAAAATAGCTGGAAATAACAGAACGGTTTACACTAACGGGCTGCTGCTGCTCCTCACGTTCCATTTGCTGCAGATGGAATGCATTCACGAACGATTACTTTAGAAAAATACCTCTTTTACTTAAAATTCTACTGGTACAATCGTGTAACCGACTCGCAATACACGCGTGGTACTGGTGACCAAATAATGCACGCATTTGGTGCTGAACGATTTTCATCACGGTTTCCTAATGTCTAATTAGAAATTAGTTAAAAACCTACCATAAAATAAATGTAATGTAAAAAGGTGTAAACAAAATGCGCTATTCGAATGATGCTGAAAATATAATAATTTTGAATACTGTGCTAAGAAATCATTTTGCATGTCAGGCAAACATTTCAAATTTCTTCCTTTCGAAGTAGAAGCAAGTGTCGAGGGAAATGTTTTGCTTTGTCGATCAAGACTACGACATCAATTTCGTGTCAAATAAAAAAAAAAATTCGATACAATGCGTTGTTAAGTTTGACGCATGCTGCTCACAGTGTATGTACATCAATAGTGAAATTCAATCGACCTGGTTACATTTTTCTATTCTCGTCCTGTCTCAAATTACGGTGCTTAAGTATCATTTTCAACGCATAGACTGTCATTATATCGCATGGTGAAAGTGGGTTCAAATCAGTTTCTACTTGCCCTCTCTAAACATATATTTCAATCATAAATAATTAAAAAATCTCTCAATGCGACATCGAAACGTTAAAAAATATCAACTTTGAACGTAAATAAATGCATTTTCATTGGGATGAAAACACAAGTTACCTGGTGGATAACTGCAGTTTGTAAAGCGCTCATTTTTGTGACCAATAAGCTTCATTCAATAAGCTTCCTAGTACATTCAATAAGCCTCGAAGCTGGAGTACCGGTTTATTTTCAAAAAACGATTCGTAATTCAATACGCATCCTCGCACTATACGTTACGTCCCTTGTCTGCTAAGTTGCAGATCAGATTCTCCGAAATGGGTTTCGTAAATTCGAGCACACAAGTGCAAACGTAAGACGCCGTTGCGAAACTAAATGAAACCACATTATTCAACTAAAAAACCAAAAAGAAAAAAAAAGCAGAAACACAAGTAACCATACAGGGTGACACAATACAGGTATGTCAAACGATAATTCCTTAAAACAAAATCAGGTTCTAGTAGGTTCGCAACCATGCTGAATGTATGGTTGTGAAAACTTGCAATAGACACGCATCAACAACTAAACACTATAAAAGATACTATTTCTAATACTGAATGTATCAGTCATATTTTATGTCTAATCTATGTACCTGTTATAACAGCCATTTTAGTTATTTGTTATTACCGATAGAGCGGGCGCTAATGTCTACTAACTCGCAGATGCATTAGCAAGATGACGTTAATGTGATTGGGTTTAATGAACCGATTGGCGCGCTCCGAATTCTACAGGGATGCCATCTATAACCGGCTGACAAACTTAATCACATCCTATAAAATAAATACATTCCGCCAGCAACCGCCGCCGTACACGCGAGTCCGTCGTATTACAGATGCAGCGTTGGCCTGGCTTGAATTATTAAGGCCCGAAAGTAGCAAGCAGTGTATTTTTTTCGCACGCATCGCCGTAACTGTCGAACAGTCTAGTATCCAGTGACGGGCGACGCGCCGCCGTTCGCGGTGCCGCGAACTTCGTTGTATACTCGACCGCGCGCGGAGAGTTTAGAGAGGTGATACGATATGACTAGCAGCAGCCTCGGCGCTCTTTTGAGACACGAATTTCTACTCTAGCATTTTTAACGGTTTGCAACATAATAGTTGATGGCACGATGAAATTGAGAATGACTTGACATCCAGGCTGAAGTTTCACGATGTACGTTAGGCGTCTTGGGCGCTATTGGCTATGTGTAAATTCTCAAATTTTATGAACCGAAAAAAATTAGAGCTGCCGTCAAGTATAATAAGATTTTCTAAGTAAAGCGAGGCATTTTGACAACTAATTAAATTTATAAAGAATTAGTGGCTTCCAGTGAAAAAGTAACTCCACTCCAGCGCCTTAAAAAAAATAGAACATCTTTTGACTTTTGACAGTTTTGAAAACTATTTTTTTGGAACTACGCGCTCGTAGGATTATTTTCAAATTAACAAGCAGTATCGAAAATAATTTTCCACCAGCATTTTGGCGGTAAAGGTTATTCTGGAAAATACCACGAGAAATCTTAGTTCCCATTGCTCATTTTGCAATGCTGTCTTACTTTGTCTCTCCACATTAACATGCCTGTTGTATTGCCAATCAATACTTCGTTCCTTAAATGGATTGCATTTGGTATTGGCCGACGGAAAACACTGACACGGAAACGCACTGATACAATGGCAAAGTAGGACACTAGCAGCATAGAATTGTTCACAGTCCGTTGACAACACGTATACACTGTATTTGTGCCGGTGTTCACAGAGCAAACCTTCTGTGTATCGGCAAATAGATATAATTGGTTTACTGTAGCACGTTTGACGTCAATGCCATACCATGTGCATAAACCATCATACCATTTGCAATTTGACCAAGCACAATCATTGACAGCCAAAAACGTAATGAAAATGTCAAGCGTAAAATTCTAAGTAAACATGTACTGGGTAACAATTATTTCGAGGACAAGTAATCGACTAACAATAACGTATTTAATGAAACTGTGCAAAATATATTTTCTCCCATTTTCATATTTTCAGCAATATTTATTTAGTATATAAGTAACAACTATTTTGGAAGTAAAGCCATCGAGATCCATGCCTGTAAGTTGCCAGATACACGTTAATTCAACTTGCGAATTCAATTTACAAACATTCGAATTTTTTTTTTAATCACCCTAGAATAATCGCTACAGGATTTATACCCACCGTGTCGTTATGGCGATATGTGAGGGGCAGGGAAAGGAATGGAAGGGGAATGGCAGCTGGTATAGCCAGGCTGCAGGATCCACCCCTAAG
>JAUJYS010001903.1:0-16062 GCA_033995665.1 Melogona broelemanni
TGTATAAATTCAGTTTAGGTCACGTGCTGGCTTCACACAAACAGAAGGACACCATTTTCAGTCTTATAGTATTAGATACTTTTAAATGTTTATATACTGTACTAGTTCATCGACAAAATAATTTCAAATGGTATGGTATTCGTAAAATTAAAATTATTCTAATATTAGTAAATCAGAATTTTAAGAACAAATTTTGTAAAATATCTAAATAGTATTTGCTACGTGAGCTTCAATTTGCAGTCATGCCACGAAGGCGATAGAAGTCTGCATTGGTAACACACACGTACGTGTTTACGCAGTCCTAATGTAATGTACTTGACTGCGGCCCGCGTAGACGAGCTACACAGACGGAACTAACAAGCCCAAAGCCTATTTATGGTTCGTATTACATTCGCATTCTGTCCCTATTTACTCTGTTCATCGTCATCCGACGGGGACGCCGATGTCGGCCCAAATCGTCATTCGTACACACACAACCGCCTTATCAGAAACACGCTGTCTCGCGAGCTTTCGCGTTACGAGGAGACTAGATGAGCCAGAGAAAACTTCTCGAGACACATTGGAAAACTATTTCTCTATACCTTACCCCCCCTCCCACTCCACCTATCCTCCTACCATGAAGGTGCGACATAAAACAAACTCATTACTAATGCAATTGACCGATTCAAACAAAACTGTAATGAATTGAGAAAAAAACGATTAAATGTGAATACTATTAGAGTAAAAACTGTGATGCCACGATGTTATGTTTTTTTTTTAGAGTGACCATCCAAAGCTTGACACTCACGCATTGGTAAAAGATTCACCGAAATTTAAAATTTCCAGATAAACAAACCATAAGCTACGAAAGTTGCTAAAGCTTTCCTATATACAATTATAAATTAAAATAAATAAAATAAATAACTTTGTATACTACGTGTAAGCTATGGGCAGATATACTTGTGAATTAAATTATTGCTAATTTAGTTTAACAAACAGCAGAAATGGTCGCTCATCCAGGTTCTGCAAAACTAATGGTTACGCATTTAGAATGTACAGTCCAATTTACATGCATACGAATAGTCCTACAATAATGACAATTACGCCAGAATATTTAAATTATTAGCTCTATTGACACACATGAAAGTTCGCAACTCAAAATGCGTTTTCGAAGAGAAGTTCTAATGAATGCAAGGACAGCGAAATTTAGCAATTCATCCAATAGCCAACTTAGTTGTATTCCGCTGCGCATAGAAACTTCCTTTTGAAGTAATTTTCCGAATGGAAAAATACCGCATTCAAGAGTCGCGTCAGCGTTGCCAAATTACTCTGGAGAGAGAGAGAGAGACGAGGAACGTCAAGTTTTATTTTCCAAGAAACTCGGTGAAAGGTTTGCTGCGCAGCGCCCCCTTCGCCCTCCCCCCTCTGCGTACATAATTTATTTTTCATTTGCACAGCACTGTCTGCTGCTGAATAGCTGCAATTAGCCGCCATCAGTCGCTATTCGGAAAAGCTTCCACGACCCTTGGGGGAGGGGGGGAAAGGGTGAGAGAGCGGAGAAGAACTGGCGCTGGATGAGCCTGTAGGAAGTCGCCGAATTACTCATTTGTGTACATAGACACGAATATATACTTGTGCCTCGTCAAAACCCACCAGCCGCACTTCAATTTTACCAGACGCCCGAGTTCAACTGTGTACAAAATAGGCCGACTTCAAAATGTTGGTCGGGCCGCCCGGTACGTGAGGGACAACGTCCTACGAGACCGGGGCTTAATTAAGTGTGGCCTAAAAACTCGATCAGTGGTCAAATGATTACACGTCGCCGCAAGCTCCACGAGTCGAGGCCCCGAGTTTAACCGAATGGCGCGATGGGTACAGCTATAACTCAGGCGATCGGTTCGCGGCCGGAAATAAACGAGTAACTAGCGAAACTAGCGGTGGATTTCTAAAGTTGAATTACTTTCGCTCGACAGAACCGCTTTTGAATTAGCATTACCTTCCTTTCTTCAAAGTAAAACTTCAATTCCTAATTTACAATTTTTACATTAAAATTTAAGTTAAAAATTGAAAAATCATATGAAATTGCATAATTTGTGGTAATAATTTTTTTATTTATTATTTAATGGGGAAATTCCCCTCACTATAGTGAATATCACTACATGTAATTCTGTACCCCCCCCCCGTGTTGGAGTTTTTCACCTTTTCACCATTACCACGGGATCGAATACAAAATAATCTGTACACGAAAGTCCGCGCCGGGAATCGAACCTGGGACCGCCCACACCGCAGTCGGTTGCAATAGCAACCGCTTGTCCCGTACGCGATACGGCGCCACGCAGTTCCAACGCAAACAGCCAATTCGTGGACGCGGTTGCCTCGAGAGGATAACTGGGATCTTGTCGGCGATGGCGCCTTTTGTTTTAAGATAACCCCGAAGAGCACTGGAAGAACATTGGCGGGGGGAGAGGGGGAGTTGAACTGGCGGTAGCGGTACAACATTAACTTTTGAGGTCGGGCGCTTTTCTCCAGTCCTCCTCCTCGAAAAGTCTCTCCGTTCGTCCGTCACGGCGGACGGAAGCGAATGCGATAACAATTTTCCATTAACTTCTCATTAATGAAGTCTGCTTAGCTCGACAACCCTGGGGAAATTACGCCCCAAACGCCGAAGCCTAAATGAACCGTAGTAATTACACATAAATTAGACTGTTGTTTGACTATGGCGAATCAATTAAGCCATTAACCAATGCCATTTTTTTAATTGCCAGTAATTAAACAAGGTGGCATTTTTTTTTTGTTTCTCTTTCTAGTCCTCTTCAACAAACAATGCACGGCGTCTAGTTGCAAATGAAGACAACTTGTACAGGGTGATATTTAAGGAGCCTTACGAATTGACGTTCCACAGTCATATTTCTAATGATGCAATTTAGAAACTAAACATTTGAACGTGGACAACAGGCTTGTTCTCCCGTTATTGCATTTAATAGAAGTTCATTTCTAGTAATACTCTTATCTTTCATTTTGTGTTTTATTGCTGTCCCTTTTATTGATTAACCACTGCCTTTAATTTACCGAGGCATACTGAGCTCATTTTTTGCTGTTGTCGTACAAGTCTATAATTTATTCTTTTGTGAGGCCACCCCTCATTGCCGATGCACCGGCAGAGGCTAAGGGATGGCTAACTCCCCCTGGACTCCCTGTTCGGAAGCCCAGAGGTAAAGGCAGCTTAAAACATCCTATGTACATGACCGAAACGCAAGAACTCAGAAGGATAACGGCAACCGGTCTTCGACTGACACGGTGGGACACAAAAAAAAACAACCAGGCAAATGTCATTTCTCCGTTTGCCCCACCAAATCACCTCACCCCTGCCGTAACTCGTAGCAAGCCTCGAGAGCCAGAAAGTCACGAGTGCGTCATGTAGACGTGAGTAGCCACCCCTCCCCACCCCCACCACCACCGCCACTACCGCTACCATGTTAGGGACGAGATTGCCAATGACAAGAGTAATTCTTCGTGACAACATAAATAGTGCGCTCATCCGCCGAGGCGCGCGAAATGCACGCGCGGCCCCTCTGTCTATAATATTCATTCATTCCGACATTGCTTCTGACATCGACTGCGTGCGGCCCCCGCATTGCCACACTCACACACGTCCACGTATACCCATCGTACACCACAACCAGTGCTCAACTGAGAAAGGGGGCGACACCCCAACTTCTTTCGGTCACATTACTCCACATGTCATTCTTGCGTGGAGAAACGCGCGCGACGATAGCGAAACTATTGACAGATTCGCGAAACTTCCACGATTAATAAAACCAAATCAATTTCCGATGGTATAACATGTACCGACATGCGCTACCTCATTCCGACATGACCTAATAAACTAAAGTAGGATAACTTAGATCGTTTGGGAAAATGCAGAATTTAGGAAGGATACTGCTAAAGAATTGATCAAAGGACATTCTTGAATGGAAGAGGTTAAAGGCCCGAACTTATTAGAAATAAAATATTAACATTATTTTTGTTCAATACTAAGAGGGTCACATAACTTCTTGTAATACTGCATAATTACTACAGTGATTTTTTTAAACGGCAAACTGGTAGGATGCTGTAAGAATTACGATTTTAATTAAAGGGTTTGTTTTATTTTTGTCTTTTATTGAATGTCGCCACCCTCAATATCACTCACATTCAAGACATCTTTCGGAATGTTTAGACTCCTTGAGAATCATCTAAAAAATCAGAATATTTAAGTTATATTCCACTCCACCATAAATCTTGAAATAAACAGTTACACACTCAACATTTTTTAATGGGCTACCCAGGAGCAGGTGCCAAATGACTCCTAATTCAAAGATGGATTCAGAAATCCAAATATCTAGGATCCGGTCAGATGAAATACCTTTGGCTTGGTCAAATGGTAAGTTACCAGTTTGCCACTTCTAACGGTGGACAAAAGCTCCGCCTATCGGCGACATTACACATTATTGCGTGACTCGAATCACATTGGGTACACGGACTTCGGTATACGATGATTGATCGACATCGGCCACAAAAAATCAAACCCAAAGGCTTCATTATATGTGGAGACGCCGTGGATGGAGCGGCTGGTCGCTAGATGAAATGGAAGGACAACTTACTAACTAGCTTTCGATTGCAATAAGGATACACACACACAGAGAGGAAAGAGCGGCAGAGTGAACGAAAAAAAAATTGGTTCTTGCTTTCTCTATTGAGCGAGTGTATTGGCCAAGGTCCACCCCCGCCAACGTACGAGTTCCTAATAGAAAGTAGCGAAAAAATAGATTGGCCGTCAATCAATATTAGCACTGCTGCACAAATTGTCGGTGACAAAAAGGAAGTTTGGCCAACTAATAGAACGACATTTATTTTTTTTCTGAAAGTAAGGCCAAGTCAGATATTGTGACATCGTTACGGGCTCGAAACGATCGATCGAATATAACTTTTTTCTTCTGTTTTGGTGGCAGTCTGCACATCAAAAAGACGGATTTTATTTTCAATTTGTCAAATTACGTTACTGATTTTTGCTCTGTATAACTTTCATAAATACTGGAGGATTCGACAAACGGACTAAACTACTTGAAATATATTTTTTTAATGTAATCGATTTGATATTAAACAATGTTGTCATTGATACCGTGAGTACATTCATTCAATTAGAATCAATAAGATAATTAAATTTCTTTCGTTTTTTTCATCTTTCTTTCGTTTGAAATGTAGCATGAAACACTTTCGAAATAAAATAATAATAAAAATAAATGACTTGTTTTAGACTGCCTCGGTTAGGTCTTTTTTCAGAACATTAATCCTGAATAATACTGTACAATAACATTTCGGTAATTTAATAAGCGACGTTTTTCTTCAGTAGCAACAAAATATAAATGTTGGAACAAAATTTATAAATTGGATCATAAAAAATTGGAATATCAGAATGAGTGTGGCAGTCATGCAACGAATTATATAAAATAGTATAAAAATTGTTTTTTATACTCACAGAATTATTTAACAAGTTCTTCAATATAAGTTCTAACCAAGTCAATTTTAAGATTCCGATACTGTTTGCAAAATTTATCGAATAGGTAGTTTGAATCGATAATGTAAAACACAACATTGCTTTAACTTTCGAATCGTATTCCGCCACAATACAGCAAATATATTTTACAGAAGAAAAAAAAACCCGTTAGGTTATGTGACAGGAACATAAATAAAGGCATTGTGTTACTGTTAGAAATTCGATTGTCGCTCCGCACACATGAACACCACCAAACGACTTAACAGTAGTTTTCAGAAGCAATTGTTTTGGTGAAACCGTTCAGACGAATTTCTCACGGAATGTGATTCCTTATGAGGTTAGGTCTCCGTGCTACGGCAGGGGCGATACTATATATACCGGTGCTCGCAAAAATAACCTATTTATACACACCGCCGCAAAAGTGGATATATACAAGTATTTTTGCTTCCATTCTCGTATGCGGCGGCGAGCATCATAACCTATATTTATTTTATTGCGCGACAGTCTCACGAGAGTGTAATAATAAGGGAGGAGCGCGAACCGAAAAAAAAAATTGCTTTCTCGTTCGAGATTTTTCTTTTTCCCAGGTTTCCCCGAAGCCGGGCCCCGGCGAGCAATATATTTGGGGCTTTGCGCTCGGCGACATTCGAATAGGCCTGGCCCTCGTTTAACCCTCTACTAAAACCCATAACTGATTTATAACAACGGGCAAAGTGAACTAATAAATTGTAACGCGCTCGTCGGCGACTATCCGCAGCTGGTATTATCGTTAGATGGCGTCGCTATCGTAAATTCAAAGTTGGAAGTGGAAATCTCGGAATTTACTTGAGAGTATCATTTACGTCTTTGCATGCAGCATCTTTTATTTCCGGCACAATGGCACAGCAAAACATATGCGAGCAACTTCATACCAATCTCGCATGTCTTAATGCCTACCGCAAGTCAGTTAACAGCGCCACCTGCGGCGAAAATTGCAAGCAGATCCCTGAACAGAATGCAAACAGCCCATAAGTGTATTCTGTACTTCTAGGAAGGCCCCACCATGCGTGAAAGCATTTCTGGAACACAGCTTTAAAGTGCTTCCAAGTTAGACTGCCCATTTAACACGCGCTTTCATTTTGCACTACATGCGCGGCTGCATTAACGCGAAACCTACTACTGGGACCACAGATAAACACTGTCATTTGACTTTCAAATTGGCGTAGGAAGATTTTTGGCCATTAAAATGACTTTGATTATTAAAAAATCTGAGGGCTAACCTGTTGAACCTCGAACTATGACGTCAAGAATCTCGTCTGAAATCCTAACGTACTTTTACATTTTATTCAAGTTGGCATAATTTATTTTCGAATCGACAGTTCAGGTTAGGATCTGAACAAGATACACGAATAGAACTAGAGCTAACTTGGTGCCCAGACCAATTTTTAACCATAATTAAATGAATAAAGTATTCATTTTTCATTTTTTACTAAAATGTGCAAGATATTTTTTTTTATTATTTATTTATTTTTATTTTTATTATTTTTTTTTTCTAGGTTAGGCTAGAATAAGGCTCTCAGGAGTATGTACCAGCAGACGTAGTGCTTGGTGCTCATGCCAACCGCGCGGTAATGCTGCAACTAAAGCAAAGTCAAAGTGAAAACAGAGGGGGTAAAACAATTCGCAAGAATAACACCACATTCAAGTGCCGTGTTCAACAACGTCAACACCCAATTTTATAGATTCAGATTTGCATGGCAGCGTTGCACTAGCTTTTTGAAACGGTACTCACGGTAACCATATACATATACTACGTTTCTCAGCAATGGATAATTTAAGCCATCTTCTCTCAATAATAACGCATTCGAAGTGTATTCGCTTTGCTTATAAATTGGTCAACAGTTCTCAACAGTGAAATGAAAATGAAGTATCCGGTTCAGTCGTTTGTCTATATATTTTTTTCCAAACTCTAGAAATTGTTCTATTACTTGAGTTCTCAACAGTGCCTACTGCAGGAGCCTAAGCCATCAGTTTTATAGGTGCGCTTAGAATAAATGCCTACAACAAAATCATTAACGTAAGTATTAGCACAACGTTTAAATTTAATTCTAATTTAACAAAAGAAGAGCAATCCCAATCAGCATAATCAATGAACTAGTGATGTAATGCTGGCAGAACTAACACTAAAGGGATGTAGCATTAAACAGCTACCAACTGGTCAACCGAAAGACGCAATGGGTTCTGGATTCTACGCGTGCGCATATCCTTGTTCGGGGCACAGTCAAGACGGCCGCGCAGCATCCCGCGAAACAAATTTAATCAAAATGACCGCCGCGGCCCGCCGCGTCATCCACACAGATATGATATGAAAAACGAGCTCTCAAAATAACAAAAAAATAAAAAATAGGGACACACGAAAGCGGACAAGGGAGGAAGGGGGAAGAAGAAGAAAAACGAAAAAGAAGAGGAAGAAAGAAAAAATACAAGAAGCGACACGCTACAGCGTTTGTGTTTGACATAAAAAAAATAATGACAACAGAAAATGTATAGTCGCGAGATCGACGCCGAGACTGAGTTGCGAGACGCAAGGCCGGCTTCCAAAAAAATAATACCACGCACTATAAATGTATGGTAAACACCAAAGATGAAAAAAGTGGGGATGTCGTCCTAATATTTTTTTGCGAGTTGAATAATTTAGATTTCATAGTTATTGTGGATAACAGTAACCCTGACTAGAGATTGCACAGATATCGTTCCGATCTTACTTCATAGGCACTACGTAGAAGCCAAATAGAACGTGGACGATTCGAATATTCTCGTATCGTGCAGAATTGCAGAATTTTTCCTTAACAAAGTGAATGTTCTCGTATTAAATCATTTATTCTTAATGTTCTTTTTATAATATATATATCATCTCACCATATCGAATGGATACATATTGAGTTATCAATTTGTAGTGTGATTTGCTTAAAACAATGAGAATGACAACAAAACAATAAGGTATTTCTATAATATACAAAGATACTAAATTAATGATTTGAGTGTAATCAGTAACAACAGTAAAGGCCTGATAACCTGTACTTATTTAATGATGAAAGCGGACATTTCGAGATCATAGTGCATATAAGTAACTTCATATTTTTTTTGTCGACAATGCATTATACGAGCGTATTACCTTTATGGAAAACGGACTGCACACAGGGGACGCAATTCTAAGGGTTCCGACGTGCATGTACGCATTGTCCGAAGTATAAAAACATGTTTGTTTACTTTTAATAACCCAGAAGCTATTGTTGAAAACCATTGCACGACCGGAGACGGTAACGACGTTGCATCGATCGAACCGTTGCGGTCAAACCCCACGGAATTGCCCGAGGTTCCAATCGCAGACTAGGAAATGGACGCATTCATTTCGAGTTACGCACGGAATGGCAAGAACTTCCACTTGCCCTTTGCCTTTTTTCTATCTCCGTTATTGGTACAAACAATAATTTGAAAAAATACGATTGATATTGGACTATTTTATGATGCGTATACTTCGTGGTGAACCCTTTCAAATATAATGCGCAGGAATTTCATTTCACTAAGCCATGTCACCAACACATGATCACAAAAAGTGTTTATAACATAATTTGAACGACTGATAACCATTCCCTGGCGATCAAGCAATATGGCATTGCCAAATCAACACGAAGGATACAGAATATTATGTAGTTCTGTAGTTTCATTAGCACTAGTAGATTAGCACTACGGTGATTTAAAAAAAATATATTCAATGAAGCGAAGGAAATTTCCCCTTATAAAAAAATAATAATAACAAAAAAGTTGGGAAATGTGGACGGAAATATTAGTTAGTCGAATTTATTGCGATTATGATTCGTTCTTGCGGCCACCCTTAAAAACAAAAGTTGGCAATCACAACATACACGGAAGAAGATAAGGATCTTATCCTTGTACCAGACGCGCAGGCCAGTCGCCATTGCCGAGGCGATAATTGGACAGAGGCTAGAGCAAGGATGCATATTCGCAAAAGCTTGCCTGTGACTTTTGCGAGCTGCGATGTAAGATAGCGGGCAGATAGTTCGGCACAAGAACAACAAAAAAAAAAAAAAAAACGGCTAAAGAAAGAAACGATTGGCCGGCGAATGGCAAAGAAAATACGGCTCTATACAAAGAAAACAATCAAACAAAATAAAGCCGAAAAACGTCCTCACCTCATCAAAAGTAGCTCGCAGTTTGCTCGCTCGGCTTGCGAATTAAAGGCACGGGCGACCGTTTATTTGATTGATTCGTAATTGATCGATCGTAGCGCCATCTGATGGCCTTCTAACGGACGAAAACTGCTGTGTCGAACTCTCGTTGAAAAATATCTGTATTGGCAAATTGAAGACAATCTTGTTGCCTCGCTCAATCACATTCAATGGAAAACACATTCGCTTATTTTCCATATTTTAAAAACACGATTTTGTCTGCAATGCTGTCAGATAACACTTCCATATTTACTAAACTAATAAAAACTCGCCACATTTCAGCCTCAGTCGTTCAAGGAAGCGCAATTCGAATCGATACATATTCAAGTCAACCATCAACGACAACGTGAAATATTGGAATTAGGTATTCGAAAAGGGTAGGGCGAAAGGAAAAAATATTGGCATCCATTTTTCCATCGGACTAAACGCTATCTCCGCCTAGCATTGGTCGTTTCGAGTTCGAAACACGGATACAAATTTTCCCCGTCCGTAATCGCGAGGCAGCGACAAACGGCTCCGATAGCCCCGAGCGCACTACGAGAAACAGTAAATAAAGGATTAAGAATAAGTCTTTCATTCACATCAGTGTCGCGAATATAAATCCCTCTACTAAGTCCTCGAAATCTCTGTTGTTCAATGCATGCGCCGCGCCTGAATTGGTGCTACATATTTGGTTGTTCCACAATGCATCCTGTGACCCCCCCTCTTACCCTTAGGTACATGAAACTGTCACACCCACCTTAGATTTTCGACTTGAAAACGTGCCAAAAATTAGTCCTGCATTTGTGCGGCAAAAATTAGAATTTGTGTTGGTCTCTAAAAATAGATATTACAATGAAACAAGTGGTGGTGCTAGGTTTTATGTTAGTACACCCATTTTGGATTTTAGAGTTGAAAACTTGGGATAAATCAGTGCTGAATTTGTGCTACAAAAATTAAAATTTGTGCCGGTATCTGAAAAAAGATAGGGGGTGGTGCCAAGTTTATGCTGGCATGGCATACCCACCTATAGGAAAATTTAGTGTTGAATTTGTGTCAATTTGTGCCATGTCCAAACAAAAAGACTGATATGGTGTTGCCATTGAATACATATTAAATTAACTGCACAAAATAGCGAAATATCCCAATACTACGTTATTCCATTACTCGTTATCCCATTGTTCATTTATTATTCAGGGTGCACCATTTATCTGTCAAACCGTAAAACGAACTGAATGGTTTTATACTATATTTAGCAGGACAAAAACTAAAATTACCAAATGACATGGGGCTTAAAGGGATCCATAGTTATTGCCTGACGCGATCAAACATGCTCTGGGGTTTCAGGAGGATATTGGGGCTGAACTTTTATATCGCGTGACAGACAGCTAGGTCGATAGACCGGATGCGCTGGCGGAACAGCGAAACAATTAATTAGATATAAACCATTCCAGCGCAGATAACAATACATGCAAAAGCATTTCTTTTTAGAATGGGCGGCCACGATTGTCATTCAAATGGAACGGGCAACCATTGAAATGGAAATAATACAGGGTGACTCAAGAGTGACACTAGCCATTTATGCTTAACGCGCGCTCATGTTCTCCAAGAACAAAACGTTTTTTCTGTGGATCGTGAGGTTACTTTAATCAGCAAAAGTACAGAATATATCACGCTTCATACACAATGAATTATAATTTTTATTTAATGAAAAATAATATTGATTTTAGGGCATTAGCTTCCATATATGTTCAATCATTATCTATCTGTTAGCGTTCGGTGTTTTAGTTCAATTTTTGCATTGTCAACAAATATTTATTGAGATACCGGTATGTGTTTCGCAGAAAAATCCTTAATATATTTTTTTTCACCTACTGTGCGCACAACACAAAGATCAAACAAAAGGCTTAGCGATTCTATATTTGCAACAACAGAAAAGTACACATACTTTTTGAAAAAAGCTTACAGTAAGCAAGGAAATAAAAACAACAAGAGTGTAGTAAAAATGTATTGGTTCGCATCCAATTCCCCTAGTAGAAGAGGAGGGGGGGAGGGAATAACAAAAAAAGGTAATCCGGATTTTGTAAGCGAAACAATGTAATTGCAAATTTTTTCTCAAGACAAAGAAAACGCAAACTCCGCATGATATGGATTTCGCGATGTAATGGTGCTTGGGGAGAAGCGAGGGGAGCGCCTAATACACCGAATTGAACATAAACAGAAAGCTCGAGAGCGCCGCCCGAGCGCCACAGTTTTAGGAAAACAAAAGTTTCATAGGCGAGGCGAAACCTTGTTCTATTGAGGGTTTCGTCTCGTCACCAGAGTGGTCATACAAAGTGTATGCGCTAGGAGGTTGAAAATCCTCCCCACGAATTTTTCTTGCGACAGTCGCCACGACCGGTGTTGGCGAATTTCTATTTTTTTAAACATTGAATTTTTTTTTTAATAGCGCAGTCAGGACATATGTTAATAATTCAAAGTACAACGTAGCGTCCAGTTCAATAATTAATCACAATACCAACACAGTATCAAGATTTAATCAAGTGTACACCGTGAACAAAGGCGATTACCTACCGTCTGTACGTTATACTATATCTTATAGTTTGAATAGAACGTGTTGTTTTGTGGTGCTTTCCAAAGGAGCACAATGGTAAAAATACATATACAGATTATACCACACGATTTTATGCGCTACCAAAATTCCGATTTCGAAAAACTTCTTACAAATACAGTCGAGATAATTGAAAATTCGGAGCAATTTTATTTATGGAATCGGTGAAACACGGAGAATTTGTATATTAGAAAAGTAATATAGTTTTTATCGCAGCGACAGTCGAAGGATTGGCGACGTGGACGGAAATGATTTCAACGTAACCCAGTTTGTTTGCACGCCCTTTTCTCTCGTCGTTGGATGCAATGCATGGATTGTACGCGTGTAGGGCGAATGTGTTTGTACTGTATGCGTGTGTGTATGGGTGTGTGTTTGCACCAACATCTTCAGAACAAACTATATTTCCCCCGAGTCCCATTCTGCGAGTGACACTCGACAATTAGCATATTGTGCAGTTGACGCAGAAAGACTAGTCGCCGGGGGAACCTTATTTGTAAACTATTGTTCGGAATTAGCGAAAAGAAGTTCTCCCCATTGTTTGCGGGAATGGGCTGCTTGATTGCAATTTTCTGTCACGTACAAAAATATGGGCATGGCACTTGGGGGGTAGGGGTGGGGCACGGAGGGTGGGGGGAGTTACTTTATGGCGGAGATGGCAACAACAACAACTGAAATATGATGTGTCAAATGGTATAAAGAGGAACGTGTTATAATAAATGCCCATGATTTAACATTTTTTTAAATTGGCAGAAAATCGGATAACTTTAAACTGTTTTCAACTGGAATAATAAATACATGTATGTGTCGATTATTGTCGGACATCAAAAATGAATTTACCAAGAGCCAATTGTGAGGTTTTTACCTATACACTAATATAAAATTACAACTTAAAAAAACACGTTTGTTTAGAACATTTCTTTAATATTATAAACGAGATTATTGTTTAAAGTGTGGCCAAATCCAACTTCGTATCATGAGTGGAAAAACTTTGAAATAATTTCGAATAAAAAACCTATAACATAATCACGCAGTAACCGGAGCTGCAAAACTTGATCAGCATTTGTTAACCTAATCAAAATTGATTGCCAATCTTTGTTACGTTGTCGTTGCAGATTCGGTAAAGTGTGCTCTCGAATCGACAACCCTGTGTTTGCAAAATACCCAACGAAGTTGTACCAAAAGCTCAGTAAAATACGCTTAGCATTATGATTTCGTATACAGCGTGGTTAACATCCAACTACGCAAATTCATATTTTACTGTATGAGCCGTTGCCAAATTTACTCAAGTTCCGGCGCAATATCTTTTTAGGCATCGATCGTAACACAAACAAAGCGAGTTGAGAGTTAAGAGGATGCACAGGAATACTGGGAGGCGGGAGGGTAGAAATGGAATTAGAAAATGAATAAGTAATAAATCTGCGATCGTCAAACGGCGCCTGGAGACGCCAATTTATCAAGGCAGCCATAGTCAGATTGTGAAGCGTCAAACAATACGTTCACCCCCTCCGGTTAATTTCTTAAGATGTAATTCAATATTTAATATTCAAATGAAAGGGGCGATGAGCGCGCGAATGTTTGACGAGCCGAGGATGCTTTTGTGTACATTCGAGTACTGCAATTTTAGCGTTAGATAGGCGTAGTCAGAAATCCGTGAACTATAAGAAGAAATCTACAAGTAAAAATTGGCGTAAGCCGTTTCGTAACTGTTCCCCATAATACGACAACATATAACCCAGCGAATTATACAAATATACAATTAGTAAAATACAATTAGTAAAAATATACAAGTCACCATCACGGCAACTTTCGAATAAAAAAACAAATTGGAAAAGTAACAAAATGTTTTTGGCGAATCAACTAAATAAATGTTTTAAAAGACTTAATTTTCAATTTAATCTATATGATTTAAAAGCTATTACGAAAACAGAAGAAAATTCAGTAACAAAATAAATGTTATTATGGTCACGCGTTATTCCACAATTAAGCGTGGTTCAAGCTATGACAATTTACCTTAGATGACCTTTTAGCCTTTGGAACAAAAATCTGCTATCACTGTTTCTACGAAACTTACTACAAGCAGAAATAACCGTGGCGATGTCAAAGAGGTGTCGATTGTAATGGCTACAATAACGTCCAGCCGGGAGCATTACTGGGCGTTTAATAAAAAAGGAAAATACCGATGGAAAGTGCGTTAATTTCATCTGAAAATTGTTCTGGTCATTCACGCGCGGTCATCTTGGCTTGGCGCCACATTCCGCGCATGCGCCTAGAATCCCGTCGAGCAGCGCCAGCCCCAGCGCCCAGCGTAAACCGGGAGCGACGCCGTAATTTAATTCGCCACGCGTGTTCGCACGCAGATTACGCTAAAAAGCTGGTAACAAACATCGCCGGCGCCATTTGAAACGCATCGGGTCACACTGCCTCACCGTAAATCGTGACACCCGCGCGAACCCTGGCATCACAGGGGGGGTCCATCCCCGTTTACATCACTGCCGCCTTCGATTGTCCAACCACAACATCCTATGGTCCAATCGCTGACAAGAAAGGAAACCAGCATCGAATTCTTCCTTAAAAAAATATTTTTGTTTTCGGAAAAAAGATTTTTGTTTCCAAGAAGAATAAATTTTAATTCGGAATAATTCAATTGAATTGCGGATTCATTTTGTAACAAACCCAACTCTGTGGTAGAAAAAATATTCAACTATTTTAACACTCCTATTCGACAATTACATGTACGACATTTTGATAAGACACAGACAGATACAAGTCCCCGTGATACAACAATTGTATACATTGAAAACTCATACGCTGTACTTTAACAGAATGTCAATGCAAATGACGATTCATTGCTAGGCAAAATCTACCATTCACATGTGATAGTGGTGACAATAGCTTCGTTATGTCGAGACTGCATTACTTTTCGTTCGCAGCTCCTTGATCCTCGATGTAGAGTGGGGGTGAGTGGGAGTGGATTGTTCCATCAAAGCAGAAAGAGCGACTCTCCCACCACCACCACCACCCCCCATCTTGGAAAGACGCGTGCCATCCAGCGATATACACTAACAATTTGCACCGAAATTCGGGTGATAAATGAGTCTCATTACACGCCACAATGAATCCCAAGTGTGTAACGCTATTAACATTTAGCCATTGCTTACCCCACCAATTCCCGTCTCCGACGAACCTCCACCCGAGCCCCGCCATCACCAGTAAAATTCCCATCACATGTCACTTCGAACTTGCGCCACCAGAGAACGACAGTATCGCGAAACGATGATGACGACGACTTCGTTCGAAAGGACAAACACGTGCAACGTTACAATTCACAGAAGAAATTCTCGTATCATAGGAAATCTTGACACGGTTATTCACGATGTTTTTATATGCGTGTATTGTTATTTTTTACAAACAATCATGTGCTTCTCTAAACGAATTAAACAAAAAATGATTTCTGTTTATTTCAGCTAATAAGAATTAAGCATAAAGCGTTTCTAATTTCTCGATTTACGTGACTAATTTGGTGATGATAATATCATTTTGATAGGTTGTTTGGTGATGATGTTATTATTTTGATTTAATATTACTCGTATTATATTGATAAGCTATTAAAATTTTATATGCTATTAAAAGTCCGCTAGTGACTGAAGTTGAAGATTTTTGCCTGAATGAAAAGAAGTAGGAGAAAACTACATAGAAAAGCTTAGCTCAGATGAAAGAAAACTCAACTT
>JAUJYS010001904.1:0-16059 GCA_033995665.1 Melogona broelemanni
TATACCGCTCGTGTCGCTATGACATGGAAAGAGGGGAATGACAGATAGTATAGCCAGGCTGCCTTCTCCCCTAAGCTCTGGAATGTCTCTGGACAAGCTCAGGGGTGACCCCAGCACGCCAGTAAACGGGCCTATCGCCAGGGATCGAACCCTAGACCGTCCGCACCGCAGTCGGAAGCATTACCGACTAGGCTAGACGGTCGTATCGTATTATGTACTCCTCTGAACGCTAGTGCATTTTACGAGGAGGGGCACATTTTCAACAGTACCCTAGGTTCGAACCCGGTATCTCCGCATCCCAAGCAGTTGCTTTACCGCCTGGATTAATATTAAATTGAAAGATATAAAAAATGGAATTATTATTAATAACTTGTATTATAAAATTATTATTTCACGTTAAAAAATTAAGCGAAGTTAGCACAAGTTTCAAGTCGGAAAATGTTAATTTGTAAGCGACAATATTTAAAGTTTAGAACAATTTGATAAACGTTATTGGAATATTTTCGATCTAACCATAATTACTTAATGTTAAATTTTTTTTATTGATTTTAGTCATTTTCACTTGCATATTTGTGTTCTTATCGTTTTATTAATATTTTTATATTGTTTCATCATCATTGATTTTAGCCGTCTTCATGTTTTCGGATACATCAAATGCCTGAAATTGTCTTAATCAAACATTTTTGAGACACCGTGATTTGCAGCAAAATTAGACGCAGCAAGTTTCCCGACTGCAACAGGGTGCTCAGATGCGGTTATTGCTTCGTCTGTAAACTGCCTCGTACTTAGGCATTTTATTTCCCGTGATCAGTAAAATGAAAACATAACGGGTTGATGAGTCAATACAATTTACAGTGAGCACATATTTATTTTATACTTTTCATTTTTGGAATTTGCGAGCAATTCAGTCCGAACTATTTTCTAAGTGTTGCGTCGTGCGAGCGTTGTAACACTGCAACAGAATGACGATTTCAACATGGCGGCTCCCATCTCTTTTGGCAATTTGCGCGCCACGTAATAATATAATTTCTTTTGCTCGAACACCACCAACAATGACACGAAAATTGTTTATGATCGAGAGCGAAACAAAACGGCATACGATGAAACATTCAAGTGAAAGAAACCGTGAGTTTATAGTTTTTCGACAACATAACGAAGTATTTTAATCGCGCCTGCATTCACCGAATGGGATGGACATTCTCATCCATCCCAGCACTAGCTGGCATATTTCAATATATGGATAACTGTAGTCATTTGTTTTCTACATGGTAAGGTCAGTATTATCAGCACTGACGTCGTTATAACAAACATCGCCATGATGCAACCATGTATTTTCACCTCTAATCGAAAATGATCTTTGCGTTTGAATAATAAATGACATTTTTGCCGTGATTGGAATTACGTCGAGTGCATCGATACAATTACAATCGATTCTGGGAAAACGACAAATATTTAAAAAATAATGCTGATATTTATTCAAAGAGGATAATACAAGAGTATTGTTGAATAAAGTGGTGAATTAATTATTAAAAAATATTATTGAAGAAATTGTTGAAAAATACAATGAAAAAATGTAATAATAAAAAAATTAGTAGTTGAGTTAGGACGTCTACGAAACAAAACGAGAAGGTCCTTCTCGTAAAAAAACACATTTAAAAAACATAATAAAAAACACATTGGAAAAAAATAATGAAAAAAAATTGATACAATAACAATAATAATTATTATTGAAAAAAGCATAGAAAAAAGTATTAAAAAATTATTGAAAAAATGATTGAATAATTTATTATTAAATATGCTTTTGAAACTATTATTGAATAAATTATTAATGTGTACCCCATAAAAGAAAGGGTGTAGCCATTATGCACTATCAACCTTTAAGCTCTGGACTCCCTAATGGAAGCTCAGGGGTGACCGCGGCTCGCTGAATAAACGATAGCCTCTGCCGAGAATCGAACCCAGGACCGTCCGCACCGCAGTTAGCTAATTCTACTTTGACTTGTGTTTGTCCTTATTGCTTTCAGATAGTAATTTAAAAAGAAGTGTATTAATTCGAGGTGCTATATATGTTTTGGGGATTTACTTACAATTTATTGGGGATTAGCATACAAAAGATGTTTATGTCGATTTTGTGTTACAATTACAATATTTACGGGGGCCTATGGAGGGGGTCAACAAGATACACTGTTCATGTACAATAATGCGACGCGAGGGGTACAATAACCTCCTGTAGTGCTATTCACTACAGTGATCCGGGAAAAAAATAATTTGGATATTCAAGTGAAAGTAACACATGAATCGATCAGAAACAATAATGTTGAACAAACATGTTTCCCAATAGGATTTATGAACCTCAAATACCATCGTTAATGTGTGTAAGATGTCGTACTTCGTCAATAATGTTTTTGTGGTCGACGGTGAGTATTCGCAGACGAGGCAAATTCAGAGCAGCCGCTGTTTTTCCCTCGTCATTGACAAGATCAGAGGTCAGCTTTAGCGTCTCCAGGCGGAACAGTCTCTGCGCCACGTACAGCAATGTCCGACAATCTAGATCCACACAATTAAGCAGATCCAAATATATCAACGTCTTAGCTACAACGTCCATAAAATCAATCAGTCCTTTGCTCGTTATTTTGGATCCAAGCAGAGTCAGTTGAAGCAAGTTAGGCAACTTGGTCAGGTGCCCCAGCCCTACGTCTGTTACCTGATCGTCGCCTACCAGGATGGCGATCTGTGACCCAGCCGAGGCCAACAAACCTAATCCTTTGTCACTTATAGTATTGTTCATCTCTCCACAATATGGCATATCTCGAAGGTCCTTTAATTTGGCCACGTGTCTCATGGCATTGTCCGTTAGATTCCAACAACCGGACAAACGAAGGATCTTGATTTTGGATCCGAACTTGACCATCAGTTCCAAGCCAGAATCAGAGATTAAGCAATGGCTCAAGTTGAGGTCCAACAGGTGCGTCATTCGTCCCACATGCTCCAGTCCGGCATCCGTCAGATTCCAGCAATCAGACAGATTCAGTTGGGTGATTTTGGAGGCACCCTTGGCCAGATGGACGATGCCTTCTGTACCAATGTTGGTGCCTAGCAAGTTAAGTTTGGATAACTTGTTCAGCTTGGCCAAGTGAATCATTCCATAATCCGTCAATTGAGTTAGGAAGCTGAGGTTCAACTCCACCAGGCTGGTCTGACCCCCGCTCAGATATAGAAGAGACTGGTCGGTGGTTTGGGATGAAAATGCCTGCAGACTAAGGAATTCCAGTGCTGGAATACCTGTCGGATTACGACAGCCATGGCCAGACAGGTAGCCAATTCCGGTGTCGGACAGCCGATAGCAGTGTTTCAGATCCAGCCACTTGAGCGCCGGCAGTCCGTTGGCGATGTGCCGGAGAGACACGTCCGTCAGTTGGATGCAGGTCTTCAAATTCAACCAGACAAGCTTCTTGAGATGCTGCGAGATCACTTCTACTATACGATCAGTAACTGGGTGGCTATTGTTTAAGTCCAGTTTCGTTAGATTGGACATGTGTCCCAGGTTGAACAGATCCTGTTCCGTTAATCTAAAAAAGTTTAGAGCAATATGGCCGATGCCACGACGAGTGAGATACCGGAAAAACAATTCAGCATCTGCCAGTGGTTGGCGCAGTTTGACAATGGCGTTTCGCCTGAAGGATGGTTGGTAGGAGATGTCACGCCATTCAGTACACACAAGGTTCACCCGATGCAGATCCGAAATGCTCAGGTGTCCAAACACAGTTGTCAACATTTCAGGCGGCAGGCGAGACACGTGAACATCGAGTGGGCCTAGATCCTTTTCTGGCATAACTGGATGGACTAAGACTGTCTTTTGGATATTGAAGGGCCGCTGGGAAGATAACATCTTCTCGAAACAGTACTGGTCATACCCGTCGCACAATTTATCATCCTGATCGCCCGGTTTTTCCGTTTTTTTCGGGAAATCTGGAAACATTTTCGCTTCTTCTAGGGTTAGTGAATCGTTAGATCCACGCAGTTTTCGAATACGTCACAATTTTTTGTTGTTCGCCTTTTGTATGTGGCAGTTAGGGATGCGCGATATCATCGAAATTATTGATAATTTAAGGTTATCGATACGAAAATTTCGATATTTTCATGCTGCGATAATATTACGATATTTCGCCGGTTTAGCGTATTCGAATACGTCATACTGTTTGATTGTCCAATGTTTTTGACAAATTTCATTGTCCTTGGGTGTTGAAGCGGTAAGCATTTTACATGGGCATGAAGACATGTGTGAATTTATCGTCAATAATCAATGTCAATTGTCAGCGAGACGAGGGGTATAAATCCTGTAGTGCACTAACATTTCAAAAGATTAATTTATTTTAAGCAAATGAAGGGTTCAAAAAAAAATGATGGAATTTTTTTAGAAATAATTCTTACTAATGTTATGTGTTTTACATGTTGTAAGGTGCCTCTCGTGACCAACTTTTATTCAGTAATAAATACGAAAATTGTTTTACCCTTCACTACATTTCACTTGGACAATCTGCGCAAAACCCAATCTTGTTCCGGCCAAGGCGAGGTTAGTGCGGCCGTTTCTCCCACCAATGGGAACACGCATTATCGATTATCGATGCGATCAAGCGGTCCTATCTAATTTTGGATGCAATATACGCGCATGCATGTAAATATATCGATTTATACGCCGACGTCAATATGTGGTTGTCCCTCGTGAGCTTTTCTCCAACAAACATGATCGCAATTTGTTGTCCGATCGATTCGCAGATTAGCCGCTCTCTTTCCGAAATTTATAAGCGCGACAATCGCATCCGAAATATTGGATTATTTTTTGACTCGCGTCAAGTCAACTTACGAGTGTGACTTGTAGTCTGTTCTGGAGAACTGTATGTACTTCTTAATTTTTAGGCAGGAACTAGGAAAATGTTCAGTTTCTTTATTTGAAAAAGTTTGCTTATTTTTTCTCAAGGTTTTTTTTCTTCTTTTTTTTTTTCGAAAATTTTTGACAAGATCCTATGTTTAAAGAATTGCGTCGATTATTGGCAGGTTCCTTTTATTTTGACCAGTACTTTACTTTTTTGCTCAGCTAGCAGATACTTAATAATTTTTCTAATCGAATCTTGCTATTTCTATTGGCTCATTCTAAATTTTCAATTTAGTAGTAATTCGCTTATCCGTGATTTGTTTATTTGTTCTCTGTGATCTCTGTCAATGTTTTAAAAGCGATTTCACATTTTAATTGTCCAATTAAAATTAGAATTTTTCCTTTTTAAAAGAACGAATACAAACCAAATTTCATAGAAAAAGAAACCACCAGGAGCGGCGCTGATTGATGAAGGAACTAGTTTTTACCGGAAATTAGTTTCTTTATTTATTTATGAGGAACGAGTTCCGTTTTTCATGAGAAACTAGAGCATCTAATAGTACCAATTCCTATATCGCCAGCGATATGTCGAGTGGTGCGTTCGCCTGTCGCTAGGTTCGCTCTGCTTCACGTGTTTAAATATCCCGCTTGAATTGTCGCCGAGTGTTGAAGAAGGCGCGCCGAAAACCCGTTTCGAAAATTCGACCTTTTCGTTTGATCGCATTATTTTTGGCGTGATCGAGATTATGGGCGCGTGCTGGTGGAAGCTCAGTCGTTAAGTTGTTGACCACAACGGCTAAATTCGGCTAGAGGTCCCCCCTCTCCCTGCACACACACTTCTGCGCACATTTTCAAGGGTGGACTCTTCATGGCTGTTTTTATTCCAACAGTTATTGCTACGTGCTTCCCGCTTTGTAGCTACCGGTACGTGTAATTAGGCGGATGGCTTTGTTGTAATTTTTCTCGCCAATGGCTGCTAAATTGGTAGTCTAAACTGCTAAATTGGAATTAGGGTTAAGAGGTATTGTAATTTTTCTCGCCAATGGCTGTTCAATTGGTAGTCTCACCATGCGCGAATTAGGGTTAAGAGGTAATTGAGAATTGTGACTGCAGGATACCGTACAGTGGCAAATGACCCAACTGAATCGTAATGTCACAGATGAAATTAAGTTAATTTTGTCTAATTTTTATATTTTGTTGGACGCCACCTAGCGCACGTTTTCTTTCCAATTGATTATCCACATAAAGGTATTAAAATGCACGTGCCGCGTTTGACTTTAGTTAAGATCTCATTTTTATGCGTTCGGCGGCGAGGCTGCACACAACTGTCGGATGAATCTTAATATACGGGCGAAAGCAGATAAGCATCGGATAGTCTGATGAATCACTTAGCGTCTGACGTTGTACTCATTAGAAAGTCTAATGCACGAACACACACACGGCATAATCCACTCGTTCCTCGAAATTCGACTCGGGAGATTATAAGTTTCGGTTCTGCTATATAGGACGTTCTTTCCGCATACGAGAATTTTATGATGGCGGAACAGATAGAAAGCGTTCGATACAGTGCAATCTTTGCGGCGCGTTGTCCCGGCAATACGTGGTGACCGTTGGCAGCAGATTCCATTGGTTTCCCAGAAACTCTCCTCACGGACTCGCCCAAAAAACGCTTAAGATGAAGGTGCGTAGAACAAAAATGATATTTGCGAGATTAATAAATATTTGTAGCTAAAATAAATGAATATATTTAATTTAACTTGGTGATTGGTGATGCCTGTTTATTTTCTCAGTTACAGACGCTAATAAAACACTGTTCAGCTGTTTTACATTCCATATCAAAATGACTTAACAGCCAAAAGCTCATGTTTTATTTACGTTTGGAACTGAAAGATTCGAGCTTACAGTTGCTAAGCCATTTCAATTACTTTTACAAGCTGTTTTACATTTCACTTGAAAATGGCAGAACAGCTGAAAGCTCGTGTTTTATTTATAGCTACGAATTGACAGATTAAACAGACTTTTTTTTTTACATGTTTCAGTTGGGAATATTTAGTTTGAAAAAATGCTTATCGAGTTTTTCACTTCAACCGTGAATTCACAATTGGGTCAAACTATTTATTTTTATACCTCATGTTATTATTGAGGTTCGCGTATTTTCTGAGTATTTTCACCCTTCTTTATTTTCCTAGTAGTTTACCTAAGAAGGGGTAGAACATGTGACGGGATCTCGACCAATGAGCCAGCGACCAAGGGTGCCATCCTGTTCCGTCAACTGTCAGTAGCAGCTCTACCTACCTACATTCATACGTTGTATATTCACCTGCTCTAGATGGCGTTTCACCTTGTGCAATATGATTCCTGTCTAGATCGCCGCCCCGGGTGCCGACACACATACGTTGTTCTAGGAACAAATCACAATTGCAATTCCTTTTTTCCAACCTTTTGTTAAGGGAATATGGTGAATTTGGATGGGACGGGCGGACATGGCGCGGGGCAAAGCTGTCTGTCACACATAAATTGGCGTTGGGAATGTGAACATGCAAATCGAACTTGCGCTTGATTCCAAGAAATTGCCACTGATCATGACAAAGGGATGTTAGCGAAACTGTTTACGAGCAAATACGGATAACTTTATTACGATGGACCATAAATTGTTCACTGCCAGGTGAATTGAGTACTGGAGGGAGAAGGGGATCCTGTGGCGAATCTTATGTGTTTATCGTTTGGCACGTTACAGGGTAATTTCCAAAAATCGCTAGTTCGTGTTTTTGTCTAACGTTAAGCTATACCTAGGCAAGATTATAGTGTGTTTCTTGGAAAAAAAACTTCGGCGTTTCATTCGGTTCCCTTAGCTTCCTGTCGGAAATAGTGCTTGGGGAATTGTTAGAAATAAATAGGTAAGAAATGGAGATGATTTTACCAATAAAAAAACTTCCGAGCATGCACGATCATGACAATAGTTTTTCTCCATGTATTACATAGAAGGTACAACGTTCATAGGATAGTCAGGGAATTGAATTTTGGTCGGTGACAGTCGGTGGAAATCGTCCTGAAGTAGGAAATGGAGTGGAAATTCTGAACTAAATTCATATTTTATTTTTGCCAATTTCAATGTCCAAAAAAAATGTTTAAAGAATTGCGCGATAAATATTTAATAAAACAAACACTTTCTGTCAGGGAGAATTTTCGACCGCTTCTAAAAACAAAAATGGGGAAATTTTTTTGATTTTTTGTCAAAATGGGAGCTGGGAAAATTTTGATTTTGTTCTAGGGGAGCTGAAATTTTTTTGATTTTAGTTAGGATTAGTGCAGCTGATTTTCAGCTTTCGGTATGAACCCTGACGGGTTTTCTTGTATTGATTCGCTTTCGAAGTTAGTAAATGTGTTGTTGCGCTATCTCTAACGTTTAAAGAGTCTTTGTCCAATACTGAACATACGCCCATTAGACGTTCAGGGTATAAATAACGATAGAATTAAAAATATAATGTAGCGTTAAGCGCATTCGAAAGAGTCAATCGTTCGCCCATTAAAAACCATTGCTGTTCTGTCGATCTATACTTAATGGGTTTGCCCGATTTAATTAGATTTCGTTGGACGTTGAAGGTTGCGCTGTCAGCAATTCAGTTTAAGCCTGCAGAAAAAAATAACGGTATTTATAGCCTGGCGGTGCATTGGCCACGTTTGACCAGCTCTCCATACATTAGAAAGGCGATGATTTTTTTTATTTTTTGCATTGTGTCATTTCCCGCGGACGTTTTTTTTATATTTTTCATTTCATTTGTGTAGAACTGGTCACCTTGTCCATTGATGGTTAAGGGGACACCACAATGAAATACAGCTCCTTGTAGCTTTTGTCTTTTAATGACCATTAATAATCTATTAAGAGACTTTTCTACTGGTTGGAAACGCTGTCACGATATCTCTTCCAGCTGAGAGTCCACCAGAGACCTGCGGGCGATTTTTCATCTGCATTTTTGAGATTCCTTTATAAGCATTTGTTTTTAAATGTTTTATTTTTAAATCACCATAGTGCCTAGTGTAATACAGGATTACTGCACCCTCGTGTCTCTGTGGAGATATGTGAGGGGCAGGGAAGGGAAGGGGATTGGCAGCTGGAATAGCCAGGCAGCAGGATCCATCCCTAATGGAAGCTCAGGGGCGACGCTAGTACCATAGGATAAACGAATAAACGAAAGCCTGCGCCGGGAATCGAACCCGGGACCACCCGCTCAGTAGAATGTGACCATACCCACTGAGCCACTGGGGCCGATTTAACTTCCGACTTCAAGCTCACTTTCAGGCGACTGAATCTACTCGTAAATAAGATTCAGTAAATATTTTATTTTTGTTTCGTACACCTCGTGTTGCTGTGCCAATATGCGAGGTCACATTTTTACCAGTCGCCTGGAATCGAAAAAATGAAAACCCCCGATGGGAATCGAAACCGGGACCGCCGCACCGCAGCCGGTTGCAATACAAGTTGCACTACAGTATCGCGACAAGTTGCGTGGGACATTTTGTTTTTAGTCTAACAATAGCTTAGAACCGTATTAGGAGCTAAGGAGGATATGCCATTTAAGCACATTTTTGTTACTTTTCAGCAACCGAATTGAGTTTAAAATGTGGCTTCGTTCTCTCGATTATTGCAAACGACTTCTTCAAGGATACTAGTTTTTATTGGTGATTTTTGCAAAGGTAATTGGTTACAAGCACCAATTTGTTGTACCTCCAGTTTAAGGTGTGTGATAGGCACACTAATAAACCTGTAATACAATTGATTCGGGGATTTCCCTTAATTCCGTATCCAATCTTGAGGTTACTGAGAACGTGGAGAGTGTCAATGGTTTTTTTTTTTTTTTGTAATTTTTGACAATTAGAGCAGTGAATAACACAGCAGGAGATTCTGTCCCTCGTTTTTCAATGGCCAAGGGAGCACATTTTCAAATTTCACCATAATCCCGGATGGAATAAACGAGAACCCGCGCCTAAAATTGACCTCGGGATTGACGCACCTGGTTGGCGGTTGGTTAAAATAGCCACCGGACTACGACGAGTTCTATGAATTTTATAACAGTAGTTACAGAGCCCAAAATGGAGATATCAGTGTTCTTACTTCCGATACTTGCTTTGAATAGAAATGAGTTTGACTAGTCCACTAGCAATATCTAATTATACGGTTATATACAGACTATGTACAACATGAGTCGTGATTACCACGTTTGTGTGTACGGCATATGCTAAATATTGTATGTACAACTTGAGGGCCGTTCGCCATTTGTTGACAGGGAGCACGCACGTTCGGTTGTGGTTCGACCGTTGATCGCATTCGAAAACACAGTTTCAAACCAATATTTTGTTTGTTGTTGGTGGAGAGGAGGAGGAGGGCTGACATCACCACCTTGTTTCAGCACCACTTAGAAAGCCAATAAATATGTGCTAATTCTGGAAAAGCCTTCGAACAATTAATTCTGGAAAAGCCGTTTATGCTATCGTCTGTTGCTTACTTGCAGTTGTGCTGTTCGTCGGAGTAGCTGCTTAAATTTATGCATTTAGGCTGATGTTATAATTTTTTTCTTGAGTCGTACCTAAATATAGACCGTTTTATTACTACAAGTTGTATTTCGTAGTTCTTCGCCACCGCGTGCCAAATTTGTTTGAATCAAATAGCTATCTGTCTATTGAGTGTTTTGTTGGTACCCTTTTGTTAAAATGGAGGTCAAAGTATGATTATAATGGCCACTTGCTGATCGTAGTTTGTAAAGCGCCGCTAACGGAAATTTAATCCACCTGATCTTCAGTGATCTGATGTCGATATTGGATCAAAAATCGTTGAGAATAACTTTTTAAAAGTTTTTATTAATTTTGATGACATTGTTTGTTTTTTAGATTTTAATTATCTTTTACTACGTATTTTTTTTTTCGTTCTTATTTAAATTATAATCCCTATATTTCATGGATAATCTTTGTAGGGTATTGACACAAAAGAAGACGACCCAGAATAAAGTGGATTGCGTCCAGCTTGGATATAGAAACATGGTTTACCGATACGACTTCCCGACGCACCCCTAGAATTCATATCTATATGTGTACTTCGTTCGGAGCTAGTATTGTCTACTTCAATGCGCGCGTACGTGCACTTGCTCGAACGCTTTCGTTTAGTCATTTCATTTTTTTCTGATAGAAATAATATGGCTTCACAGCAGACTGTAATATGTTTGACCGGCACGAATGCTAGACGCACCCATGTAGAATTCGTTCTCCGCGCGGAGCGAGTCTGCTGCTATGCGCACGTGCACTTGCTCGAACGCTTTCGTTTAGTCATTCCTATTTCTTTTTTGGGTTCATTTGCATTCCTGTAAATGCGCTTTTCGACAGTTATATTGTAGCTGCGCTGGCCGTTGTTGTGTTTCTTTTTTTGGTTTGTTTGTTACCCACCGCGAGTGAGGACCCCTGCAGTGCCGACCCTGCAGGCATTGGTAACGGTTAAACCAGACTCACGTTTCAAGGTTGAATATGCAGATAGGTGTTTTTTTCTGGCGTTGTTTGGGTGGACATATATCGCCGATAATTATTTCGCGTACGGGAGAGAGAGCGTGCAGTGAGGGTAAACGTGTAAACGCGCATACACTCAGAAGTCGTGGTCTGAGCATTTCCATCAATTAACGGCTAATGGTTATCTTTCCCATTCACCTGCTGCACAACCCTATGATACTCGTCCATCAATCGCAGCGCTCCTCCTAGCGGAAAACG
This sequence comes from Melogona broelemanni, assembly GCA_033995665.1. Lineage (NCBI taxonomy): Eukaryota > Metazoa > Arthropoda > Diplopoda > Chordeumatida > Chordeumatidae > Melogona > Melogona broelemanni. Next base: position 11,624 of record JAUJYS010001904.1, read on the forward strand.
GAATAACCATAAAACATTAGAAGTTGATTTTGTTGCCCCTTATAGTTCAAATCACTGTTCGCTTAGGTGCTTTGCGGGGAAGCATACTTTTTGATACTTGTTGCACTTTAAATCAAATCCTACTGGTTCGAGCGTTCGTCCATTTTTTATTTTTCATATTGTATTAATTAGTTCAGGTTTGTTTTTCTCTGCTTTTGTGTTTTCCAAAAGATAATTTGCTTTTTTTTAAGCCAAAATTTTTTTTTAAAGGTATGCATACTATTTTTGTAAGTATTGTACTTGAAATAAAATTATAATAAATTTAGAATTGAGCGTTGGCCCATTTCATAATTTTTCATTGGGTAAAAGTATTAATTATTACGTGTGCGTTTTGCTATTAAGATTAGGACTGACTAACGCTCCCCATTTAGAACTTGCTTACTCATGCAGTCTAAAATGCCCCCGAACCTAACTACAGCCGATAATGGTATCCTGAACGACGACAATTAATATAATTTTATGGCGTTACTCGATTAAAAAAAAGTAATAATATTACGTTTGGTCTGTTCGAATTAGACAATGCAGTCAATTGTATTGCGAAGAAGTATTGTCTTTTCGCTCGGTCACCTGCTGAATTCAAAGGCGTGACAAGTTTTGCCTCCCTCATCCCTCCACATTTTTTTTAATTTTCAGTCAATTTTTTTTTTAACAATGGTTGCACCGATATTGGTTAATTCACGTACCATTTTGTTTCATTTATTTTTCAAAGATTACGTGATGTCTCTCCTGTTCTTGGACCCTCTTATTCCATGTGCAAAAAAAGTGATTTTTTTCTAACATTAAATTCACCGATTTGTTACGGTTGTAGTATCGGGATCATATTTGGCACCTGGTGTAAAAAAACAACGGATTTGCGGATTGAATGTCACCGAAAATACATTCTTTTGTGTTATAAATTGGACCACCCTGTGCTCGTTTGTTGGAACAAGTCGGTGGGTGTTCTCTTTTTGGAACTTCTTTGTCTAGTAAATAGATTTGTACTGGGGGGAAAATGCGAGGGCCTTCGTTGGGTGTGCGTGTACATGAGTTTCTGTGTCAACATTTGCCAGACATTTTTTTTTTCTTCAGACTTAACACAATTTTCTATGCGGACCTTGGGAATTTTTTTTGTGCAATTCAGGGCTAGTGCGTGATTGTCGAAAAATAAGTGCACTTTCGGGACGGACTTCCCATTTTTTTAAAGCACCTTAAATGTCACTCCACCACTGGCACAAAGTAAAAGGCGTTCGCAAACTTTGATCTCTATAAAGGGGTAGCGTATAGCTTTTTCGAATGCAGTTTGTCCTAGACTCCCCTATTTATATCCGGGGAAATAATCTTGGTTTTCCAATACAGGTGATTTAAAGGTTTCTTTTTTTTTCTCATTAAAACGTTGTGTGCTTTGATCATAATTATTTTTGTTACGGTTTTAAACTAATATTTTTGTTAATGCAGTGGAGGCCCATGTTTTGAGGGTGTATTTTAGCCTGACGTTTATTTAATTAAGTAACTTAATTTGATGGTTGGTGATTTTTTGCGGTTAAGCCTCTTAATGATGTTCAATTCCGTTTCTCAAAGAAATACTATTCATTGATATTGTGCGCAATGGTTGTTTATGAATGTCGTTTATGAATCTTATTTTTTCTAGCGTTTAAAATTATTGCATGGAGCATACATAAATTGTCTGAAGCATGAAGCATAAATCTTGTTTCTTGGTAGTCTACGATTGATTAAAAATATATATATATATTCAGGGTGTGATTGAAGCATTTTACATTTTATTGAAGTACGTTACAATGTGTACGTTAGGTGTACACTTCAACATGTAACATGTTCGCAGTTACGTACGTCACCCACATTGATGAGTCGACTCAATGAACTACCCGAGTACCTCGAAATAGAAATAGGTTTTTTTGGCTCTTGTTCTGGTGCGTTTTGGCCGGGAATTACAGCGTTCGAGGTAGCGAAAATTCCGAGCATTTGTGAATGAACTCTGGCGAATTGTTTGGCAATTGCGCAAGTCTGTTAGTGTCCACATTTCGTACATAACTTCTAAAAAACCAAAGTAACTTTCTCGACATAGTTTGCACGGTCCGCGCTATATATACGTCCAGACTTTAGCGTCGCTTTAGCTCGGTTTATTTAGTTGTTTCAAATGCTGGCTGGATACTTCTTTTTCATTAAATAAGTAAATTTTTAGTTTTGTGATTTTTTTTTTTCAATCAATATTTTTTCAACTTTGGGATGATGTGTAGTAGTACACTGCAGTCGATTTTTGTCAGTAAATTTATATGTAAAAATTCTAATTTTGGCTGTTAGGATTCGGAATTTTGAGGTACTTCCGAAATCTTTAAATTTGTTTAGCTTTATTGAAATGGTATTTTTTATGGTTTTCTATTCACAGTTCGTAGACTGTTCGTTTTAGATGGTCATTTTAAAAGACTTTGAAGAGACAATACAAAATCATACAAGGATAAATAATGAGTGATTTAAAATAGATATACTGTTCGGGGCTTTCCTAATTTTATTCGCTTATAATATTAATGAACCATCTTTTTAATGCAATGTGCAAGATATAAAATTATTTAAAGAGAAAAATGCAGCTTGAAATGACTCTACTTTTCGTCAACAAATTAAAATAAAAACGATGCTGTTGACCCTGGCCTCAGAATGGCCCGACAATTATAGGGAGGGGGCGCGTTTAAAATGTCAGTCCTCCGTCATGCCGCGAGTCATGCCCACAGTCATGACATGACGAGCGGGTTGCGCATAAATGAGACGGCGCTCGGGCGATCGACCCTGCTGGGTTGGTTCGGTGGGGGAGAAGTTGCGAGCGGGCATTGTGAATTAGCGATAAATAATAGGTGACTCTGTATTGCCCGTTGCGTTAGAAGACACGGGATCCCCGCTGCGTGCAACTCGTTGATGGGCTGATGGAACCGATCTCTGTGTGATGCCTTCGGGTTGGTGGTGTGGTTGTTTCGTAACAAGATGCGATCGAATGACTGGAGAAACTCGATATTCGGGCATTTCATTTGGTGAATCGTTGCCCCCAAAAATGGCCATGAACTTCTTTCTCGTAGTTATAAAAAAAAAATAGTTGATTTGTGCGAAATTTCCAATCGCAAGAGGTGGTTGGAGTACTGCAATTTTTTTTAAATTATTTTATCTGTTTTATTTTGGATGAATACGTTTTAATTTTGAATTCCGTAATTGTGATTTTATTTCGGATAATTTACAATTTTATTTAGGATAAATACAATTTCAATTTATATGATTACAATTTTATTTAGGATAAATACAATTTTAATTTATATGATTACAATTTTATTTTGGGTGTATAATAGAAATATTTATATTTTGAATAACATATTTTAATTTTGATTGAAAACGTTCAATTCTATTTTGGAATAATATTTTTTAACGATGCCGTTATATTGCTTGTTTTAATGGGGAACTTTTGTGAAGAACAATGTATCCATTTTCTAAATACTACTTTTCCTTGCCAAATAAGCTATGCCTTTATCGAGTTTTTTTCAAAAAATAAAGTGGGATCACCATATTGAATGGAATTTGCCTTCGATACTTCATAACCCGTTGAAATATTATCACTTTGTAGATATTAATAAGCCGTTGATAGTGTTTAAATTAATAAACAACTTTATTTGGTGCTGAAAGAAAACAACAATTTATCAACAACGCAAATATTAATTTTTGTTTGGTTGTTGCTAGAAATCTGATGGAAATTGCCCATCGGCCCCCACAAGCCACACGCAGGACGAGCCGCCCGCGGATGGTTCGGGTTCGAAACCGGTTCTGGTGCCGAGCCCCCCAGCATGGGTCCACAATACCCGTGAGTTCGCGCATCGTCGCCGCTTGCGGTTCGTCGATCCGAACGGACCACCCGCATCACTCGTCTCGAGTCTGCGGCAAGGCCAAGCGAGGTCGGATGATGGTGGAAGCGGCGGGGGTTGGGAATCTCGAGAGACACTCTTGCTTTCGTTTGATCTCGCCTCGCGCTTCATTCATCGTCTCCGGCAACGCGATACGCCTTGCCGATGTCTTTGAGCTCATCCTCCAGAGACCTAGCGGCACCCTTGACGGTGAACTGTGAATATTGGCTCTGCGCTTTAACGCTAGGTGGCGTGGTGACATTTTGCAGGTGACTGCATCCAGTATCATTGATTGTTCTCTGATAATTTATTTCAAAATTTTGACGAGTTCTTTGATTTTTTATGACACTATCAGAGAAAACATACAGCAGCAGCTTACATGCTTATACGCGAGGGGAAGGGTGTTCACTATATTTTACAATAGGCTAAGTTACACGTTCAAGACATGAGCGACCTGAAAATACGGTGTCGAGTGGGGTGCGTAGTCAAACTGACGTACCTAACCAAAAACATAACATGAAGTGA
>JAUJYS010001905.1:0-16054 GCA_033995665.1 Melogona broelemanni
ATATGCGGGGGGGTAGGGAAGGGAAGGGAAGAGGGATAGCAGCTGGAATAGCTAGACGCCAGTACCCCAGGATAACGAATTAACGGAAGCCTGCGCCGGGAATCGAACCCGGGACCGTCGGCTACGTAGGATGTCGCCATACCCACTGAGCCACCACTGTAAGTACCATGTAGTGATGATTGTGTCGCTGCCAACAATAGGCCGTGACATTGAGTATTCAATATGCCGGGTATGTACGTGTACAATAATAAATTAGATTTTCGAAATGCACATAGAAGTAAGTGGTATATCAAATTTTTAGTAGTTGGCTAAGTAGTCGGCTGGAAAATCGGTTCTTAACCATCCATTTATTTTGATCGGATACATTTGTACGCAGGTATGGTTTGGCAACTTCACTACTTATCAATAAAGCAATCGACACTCATTTACAAATAACCTGGTAATTAGGTCCAGTGGATGGGGATGGGGTTTTTTAACGTGTACCTGACAACGTACAGTCCATCGAGCCGGGTTCTTTCATCAAAACGATTCTAGCCAAGCCTAGCCTTGTTCGACCACATGACAATACGTGATTAACGATCGGTTGTGAAAGTAAAAGGGTGTGTAACACGCCGGGGAAGGATAGCTTGGCCTCGACGATCTCATAACACGAGAATCCATTGAATGTATTGGAGGGAATCGATTGGCGGAATGCTAATGCCAAGAACGGGAGAGATGTTAGACACGGTACTTAACCGAGTCGTCGTACCCACCCAATATTTCTAGACGTTTTTTTTCTTTCTTTCTCTTTGACCGACGTCCAACTGGGCGTCATTGTCAGTCGTCGGATGGATTCGTCTTGATGTTGTGTTTCTATGAACGCGAGAGTATAACTATTATTCTGCATTCATTCATTCATACCGATAATACATCAGGCAGTCCTGAGTATAGCGTATACTCTGTACACAGTAAATTTTTATTTCTAGCAGATTCTATGTTTATCTAAGAATTTTGGCAGAAGATTAATTGAATTAGTTGCAACCTTTACACTACAGGTAATTAATATAAAATCGAATGGAGTGTAGTGACGTTACCAAGCAAAAAATAAAAATCGATGACGAGTTGGCTAGTCTCCGTAAATGAAATTAAAAAAAAAAAATGAATTACCTTTTGTGAACCTATTCAATTTTGGTATGATCCGTCGAGTCGTTTCCGATTCCTGGTGACGCCATGGACAAGTGCTCTCCAACTGGGCCGGTTCGATGACTTGCTTTGCAGCTCCCGGAGTGACATCTTGGTTTGGTAATAATTTTATATATTAACCGGCCCTGCAGGTATTTTTGAGTTTAAAGGCGCTGTCTATATTTTTTCATGATGTATTCGCACACTTTTTTTTCCAGATATTATAGGCAACTTTTTTATCTTGTGAAGAAAACTTTATTATTTTGTTTGTTGTTATAGCTATCCCATAAATCAAATAATTGAAATAGAATGTTAGTCAAATCTGACTCCTGTCAAATCAAGGTCTGATCAAATCAATGTCAAATCAACGTCAGTGAAAAATATACCGCAGTTAGATAATTAAATAATTAAAAATAATTTTAAATCCATTGTGAAACAAAAGTTTTTCGGTAATTTCTCTTAACTCGCAAATAACTTGATCGCAAATAACTTCGCCTTTGTTTTAATTCTCCGGCCATACGCTTCAAAACAATTTCATTAAAATTCGCGATGAATGGAAATTGAACTCTAGCCCAGTCAGATAGTTTTTGTAATGAAAGACTGGCAAGATGGTGACGTCCAAGGATGGTATACCATCCTTGGGTGACGTCATGAAAATATCGGTTGCATTCTTCACTCAACAGATGGCGCGATATTCAACAGCGCGATGAGCGGATGTACATGTACATGTATAATGCCAGTGCCAACATTTATTAATCGAGAATATAAGCGATCGTCACAGCAAGCGCGCATTACTTTTGACGTTATTAGTTGCATCTATAAAAGGCGTGCAAAAAGATTTTGATCGATGGCGCATGTTTCTTTTTTTTTTCTTCTTCATTTTATATCGTCGTCGTCCCTGAAGTGCGGGGGAGAAAATACACCTGATAGACAATTTGTCCTCTAATGGTGATAGGATGCGCGAAGTGTCAAATTGATGTCAACGTGATCAAAGCCCGGAACGTCGTGTACCGTTAAATAAATAATGAAAGAAAAAAATTGGTGGCGTATCTCGAGGGGAGATTAATTCCCCGAGTCATTCGCGGCTTAATGTGTCAAGGAAGCTAGATATAATAACTGATGATTTTTGGTATAATTCGCAATGTACGGTGAAGCATTTTGCGCGCGGTTTAACAATCCCTCTTAGTTGGTCAAATAAATTAGGTATTTACGATATTCACGGTGTATTACAGAAAAATATTACATTTAATTTCACTCAAAACAGATATTCTAAACATTATAAATGTATTCAAAATGGTAGAGAAAAATAGTTTCGTAACCTTAGCCGTCACTATATTGCTTCTACAATATTTTTCGAGCAGTTTATTCAACTTGCTATTGCTACGTAATCTTCTAGTTATTATTTTGAATGTGACTCTATTTAATTAAATATAATATAATTTCTAAAAATTTAAAAAATGATGTGTCAAAAAACAAAAACACTTGAAAAATGCTGGATTTGAAAAAAATTGCAAAATTTCATTGCCAGGAATAGGAAGTGAGACATAGGTGGAGCCTTCGATATACCGTTTCTGGAGCACGAACCAATTCTTCAAGAAGCTATTTCAATTGTCTACTCTTCTCTTTATCTTTCTTGTCGTCTCGAGTTTTTTCACGCGAGCTTCCGTCAGACCCAAAAAAAAAATCCTAATTTCGTGCTGGATCCAATATCGCTCTGGCAACTGTGAACTTATCGCCTTATTGTTGCCACTTTCCTGATTAATTTTGGATTAATTTTTCCGCCCCCTCTATCAAGAGTGCCGTGTGTAGTGTTGCTCTTTGCACTTCAAAGTTGTATTGCTTCCATGTTGGGGGCGCAATATATATGGGTGTAGAAACTCGCTTGTGCTATCGGCTGAAAATCTGTATTACACTCGTTGCTGCTTGTGGAATGGGAAGTTTCTTTACCGCTAAAGCTACGTCAACAGAAGGCGTATTATACTCGTACTAAGCGTATGGTACGAGCGTAGTTTCGCATTCAATCCAGTGATCATCAGAAGGCAAACTTGTTAATCAAGATCACAGAATATGGCGATGCACGTTCAAAAGTACACCACAAATGCTAATATAAAATAATTTTTAAATGCAACGAAATTTCTTTTAAGGTGCAGAATTAAATTAACATTTATTTGCAAATTTTGATAAAAAAGAAATTGAACAATTCAATTTTTAATTATTTGTAATTTGAGAAGTAATTAACAAAATATTCCAATTTGTTTTACCATGTTTTTTTAGAGAAAGAAAACTACTCAAGTATTTTAGTTTCAATGTTGGACTAATAATTCATTAACAACGACGAGCATACAAAACGTTTAGTGCCACCATTCGACGGCGGCGGCATTGCCATCGCTTTTTTACACAAGATATGACGCGGCCGCAAAGTGCGCAAGAGAAGGGAGACCGCAAAAACAAAATGAGAGATTTCCTACAGATTCCTTCGAAGAGCTCTCTCCCAGTGTACCTTAACATGTCCGTGCATGTACGGCATACTTTAAGGGGCGCTTCTCTAAGTCACTAGATGACTCTAGATTCGTTAGAACTTGAAAGCTTGTAGCAATTGTTTCGCCGCTAGAGACGCTGAAACATAAACCCAATTCTCCGTTAGTCCGGAGTCCTACATATGGAATAGTTTTAAAAATTTGAATTGTTCCCTTCAAATGCGTTTCGCTGGTAAGCCACCAGAGGGAACCATGAGCTATGATACACGGAGGGTAAGTACGGATTTTCCATCTTGTTTCCTCCCACACCCACACCTATAACTTTACTCCACCCATTTTCTTATCTTGGCCGCGCTCGTTCCTTTATTTTCGACGTTCGAAGGGGTGCGTCGAGCGTTTCTCTCTCTCTCTCCCCGCCAACATCACCACGTTGCGCCATATAACCCTGCACGCGTTTATACACACTCCCCGACCCTAGTTTAGAAAAACTCCTCCACGCCAGTTATCAGTCACGGCGTATCTACCTCGCCTACGCGTAGTCAGTCCTATTGCCTCATTCGCCGCATGTTTACGGATATACACTTAGCGTGTATCGGGTTTCCAATGCGTGTCGTGGGTGGGATGTCTACACTGTCAGAATAACCAGAACTCGAACCTGTGCGGAATGTTGCAGATGCTGACGAGATCTGCTTCGCGATCACCTGCTCGATGTCGTTTTTCTGTACGTGCATGCAACCGCGCTTTTAAAATGAGCCTAAACCCTTTCGGCGTTTTTTTTTTTTTTTTATAATTTCTTATCCAATATGACACCTTATTCGCCAGAAAATTAAATTTTTTTTATGAACCTATCTCGGAATGCAGGCGTTATTAATTAAAAATTACGCCACTCTGTTTAAAATAGTTGCGATTTTCACATTTGAAATTTGAAATAAGGTACACATTTTTTTTTTAAATCACCGTACCGCCTAGTGCACAACAGAATTACTGCACCCTCGTGTATGTGAGGGACAGGGAAGAGAAGGGAAGGGAACATTGTACAGAAATCTACCACGAATGATCACAACCTTGGGCCTTCGTCAAGCAGACAAAGTATATAGTTAGAAAATGTCGTCGGTCATGAATCAACAAAAGCAAGAAAGGAAAGGAAACATGTCCTGGATTTCTTTGTTGTTTTTGTTCATTGAAGAAGCAAATTAATGCGCAAACATTCATGTATCTGTGGATTGTTTTTTGTGTTCCAGATCACTGTAGTGAATAGCACTACTGGGAGGTTATTGCACCCCTCGTATCGCTATGGCAATATATGAGAGGCACATTCTAGTACCACAGGATAGAATAAACTGCCTGCGGCCTGCGCCGGGAATCGAACCAGGGACCACCCGCTCAGTAGACTGTGACCATATCCACTGAGCCACTGGGGGCCGACTATGGTTCAATAATTAGTGGTTGGTAAGGCGCCCCCTTCCATCAAAAGCTCTTGAAAAATAAATATATCTAACATATTTTTTAGCGTTTTACTTCACAATGCGCATTTGACATCACTTATTTTATTAGAAGTATCTTCTTGTTGTGTCGCGGGCGATGACCCACTCCTCCCAGACCCGAAGTCGTGCGTGGTTCTGTCCTCCACGGTAGGCATCTGTCAATTGTCACGCGTGAGTGTGTCTGTTCCTGATTATAATAACATTGTGTGTCGAAACGCTGTCGCCATCAAGCGCAGCTAGCATCTGATAAATTATACCTAATGCGACGGTCTAATTGGCACTTATTAGTGACAGTGCGCGCGCAGAAATGGCAAATGGTCGTGTCATTGATCACGCGCCTGTCTTGAGTAAAGTTGCGCCCGCTCAGCCACCTTGTCTGACAACAGACGTAGATAATCCGCTGTACAATATCTGAGATGAACATTCTATCGTGCAGGGATTACGTTACATTTTCTTTCGTTTTTAGACTAGATTATGTAAATTATGTTTAGTAAACAAAACAAATCATTGGTAGGTGACGTCATTCCTTTCTCATTATTGCGATAAAGATTTAAATTTTAATTACAATTTACATTAATAATTTTATTCCAACTAATTTTATATATCTGCCTCGATAAATGATTTTAAGTCGATGTTTGTAATCCTTACGTTTATGTTTGTAGTCTACATTGCGTGTCAACTGAATGTTAGCTGATGTGGATGGCACCACAAATATAAAGTCTTACCGATTATTATAAAGAATTCGTCGATAAATTACGATTTGTTACATTTTTACAATCGGATTAAAGCAATCAATTCGATCTCTTTACAATTGTCTTTATATATCGATATTTGTGGGTGTTTTTAGAATTCAAAATCCTAACCTATTATGGTGGGGTAAAATTTGAAAATGATCATTCGCCTATGACATTTAAATTTATACCCTTTAAAGTGTCTCATAGTTTAACGCACCCCCATCAATCGGAGAAAAATGACAGACGCGACATGACAATAAAACGATAATATCGATTCAGTCTCGATTAGGCATCGATATTAGTGGTGCGTTGTGAAATTTAAAATGTTATTTGGCATTAAGATGGTAGGTTAAAATTAAAAAAATATATAATTCTGGAAACGCCTATTGACGCCAAGGCAAGGAAATTGACAAATAATAACAAAAAATATATAATAATGAAATAAAAAAATATTTTAAATCATTCAAGATTATCTAAACGTATATTTCTATTGGCCCAAGCATTTCATCGGCAGAATTATGAATGACAAAATAATGAATAAATATTTTTCGCGAATGCAAAAATTTAGCAGTAATTCTGTTCACTTATTTTTAATGTCATAGTGCGGTGACCAGTCGTGTTTTCTTGAGTGGCGTCTGCCCTCTTCGCCCGGACGAAAGGCAGACAGACGCACAACTCACGTTGCGCGGTGACAGATAACGTTGGAACTGACACGGGGACGGACATAAACGAAATTAAGGAACGGCGTCACATTTATCATTTACCTTCTTCTCGCGAGATAAAATTGGACATGGGAGAAGCGACCGTTGATCTCGGTGCACATGCGTGTGAACGTGAGGCTCGAGCTGCGTCTGGCCGCGTGACGTGCACATAATTTTGGGGATAACGTGACCTTATAAATGCGCAATTCGACAGAAACTTGTTCAACCTGTCGGTTACTGTTAGCGATAGCAGGCAACCCACATACAGGTCTTGTTTAGTTTGGTTGCGACAGTAATTTTACTCGTAGAGTCGTTGCGCTGTCGCCTGTAGGAAATGAATGTTGGCAATTGGTGTTGGCACCAGAGCTATGCCTGGTTGCTAACACTCATGAATCCGGGGTGTGGCAAATATGTTAGTTTGTGGTACTAGGCAATACAAACTGGTGCGTGGCCATGTGACAGAAGGGGATTGACTCTACCCGCGTTTTCGTCAATATTTTTTGCTAATATAAATGTCAAACGAGAATAATTTTATGCTACAAATTAGGATAGTCATAATCTGGAATGATTGAAGAGAAATTAATCAAATTTGTTGTCGTTGCCCCCGACACCTGGTGACTTCAGGGAGCAGAAGCCCCCTGAGTTTTTTTGGCAGAATACAGAGGTGGTTTGCCATTGCCTTTCCCCGCGCAGAACCACGAACCAATCAAACGATCGGCTGCGCTGGGAATCGAACCCAGATCCGCTGGTTGGTGAGCGAGCACGCTACTTTTGCATTTAAAAATAGACTGGCTACAGACTGTATAATTAGTATTTTTAAAATTGTACTTGTATAGTCTTGTAAAACATTAAGTACTTTATGTTTTTTGTAAACATGATGCTTTACATGCATTAATAATAATTTATATGCATGTACTCGCATTATCGTATATTAAAAACATTAAATATTATGTTCTTGACTAAACAAGTTGCGAGGTCATTCAAAACATTTCCTTAAAAAAATTGTACAGGAACTGAAAATTTGTGTGTTTGCTGTCTGGCGTTAAAATAAACAACGCAGTTTTATTACCAGTCTACATTAAAAAAAAAAAACATTATTTTCTATGACGAGTCTGTTTTTAGTGAAATGTCGTGGCAAAACTGGCGGCGCACGCTCGATTTCAGATCGCAACGATGTTGTTTTGTTCCTCTTTGTCCGAGACGGTCTCCGTCTGTCGGGCGGTCGGCAGCAACAGCCAATGTTTCCGGGCCGGGGGTCAGGTGAACCGTCCCTCTAATCTGCCATCTTTCTCTCGTCCCGACGATGTGCGACGTTGGCGTGTCGCGGGGGTCCACGTCGACCGTCTTCCGTTGCTGAAATTTAATTAGTCACTTGACATGGCTATGGCTGCGGCGTGCTCATGCCGCGCACCGACGCACGTAGCGTGGCGCGGAGGTGATTATTCCGAGGGTAGCGAAGTTTTAATTAAAAGTTGAAACCGTTGCCACCACCGCAACCACCACCGTATCAGCACTCTCTCGCTAAGAAAATTATATTTTCCCTTTTTTTAAAGACAGTTCTTTTTCTTAGACCGGAACACCGGAACCTCCGTTTGATGTAGCTCGCGATAGCGATCTTTTTATATTTATTTTGAATTTCCGATAGTTGCAAACTTACGGCGTAAACATCTGTCGAGAACTCAATTTCAATTATAAGCCGAGTCCTCCGTCAGGTTAAAATGAAATAGGGACTTTATAATTAATGGTGAAACTTAATACCACTTTCCGAGATTCTATTTTCCGAGTTTTCGAGATTTCGAAAACTTTGTTTTCGAAATCCTTGTGACTATATCGCTGGTTTTATAATACAAAAATTAATCGCTACACTACAATAATAATTTGGCCTTGTTCGTTGAAAATTTTTCCGTGATAAGTCATAATATTATTTGATATTTAATTTTACATTTTTTAACTTACTGTATTCCCAGGTTTAAAAAATAGTGAATTAGATGACAATATTTAAAAAAAAAAATTGTTTTTACCTTCTAAATTTTACAACCGAACAATTTTTATAATTATTCCTAACCATTGCAGTGAAAATTGCTACAGGAGATTCGGTACCCGTTATTGCCACATGGTTTTTGTTGTTCTATGGGTGTTACTAGACTGACATTGGGGCAATGGAAATTGCATCTTCTTTAGGCTCTTTTTATCGAGGAACGTCGCCCACTAATATGCCTTGTTTTAAAACAAGCATTTCCCAATTGCATATCCCGCGTTGATGTTTTCGTCGTCTTTTTTACTCTATTGGCGAGTACGTGCAGTAGACAAACTCTGTGTCGACATATTTACTAAGAGTTCCTATAATCATCGCTAATTACCGCATCATTCGGCTAAATAATCAACCCAAGCGAATAATCGGGCTAATACACTGTACATGAAAAGCTCTTTGATCTATCCGAAAATAAAACCAGATATACAAATTAACCGAGTCCTGTTTACACTCGCGGGCGGCGAATGCGGTTTCCGCTGAAATCGTCGCACCACATGGTCCAACACATTTGCCAACACATTCACTGCAGTGACACTTTTCATTTTCAATTGGCAATTCGGTTGACCAATTGCAGTGAAGTCTTATTCATTTGAAAATAATGACACATTGGTGCAATCGACACGTGACGTAGTTTTTCGTTAATTCTATTTATGGACCAATCATATTATACCAATCAACTTAATTTAATCAAGTTGGCTTGTAAATTTAATTAAAATTAGTTTACAAGCCATTTTAATTCAGATAAATAACTTATATAAATGCGAATAGACTGAAAATACACTGGATATTGCATGTCGGATCTCTTGATAGAACGTACCGATGGCTTAGTGGGTATGGAAACATCCTACGAAACGGACGGTCCCGAGTTCGATTCCCGGCGCCGGCTCTCGTTTATTCGACGAGACTGGTGGGGTACTAGCGTCCCCCCTGAGCTTCCATTAGGTAGTCCAGAGCTTAGGGGTGGATCCCTGGCAGTGTTGGGTAGAAACGGAACGGAAAGTTCCCGTTCCTAGGAACTGGTTCCTTTTTGAGGTACGGAGGAACGCTTAGGTTCCTTATTATTTTTGAGGAACGGGAACGGGAACTGGTTCCTTTTTATCGGATTAACGGGAACAGGAACTGGTTCCTTTTCGAAAGGAATGAACCCAACACAGTGTTGGGTAGGAACGGAACGGAAAGTTTCCGTTTTTAGGAACTGGTTACTTTTTTGAGGAACGGTGGAACGTCTAGGTTCCTTTTTATTTTTGAGGAACGGGAACGGGAACTGGTTCCTTTTTTATCAGAGGAACGGGAACGGGAACTGGTTCCTTTTCAAAAGGAACGAACCCAAATCTGATCCCTGGCAGCCTGGCTATACCAGCTGCCATTCCTATTCCCTGCCCCTCACATATCGCCAGAGCGACACGAGGGTGCAGTAATCCTGTAGTGCATTAGGCACTACGGTGATTAAAAAAGGAAAAATCGTTGCAGTTCCTAGAAAAATGGTACGAAACCGTTCCAAGCGTTACACCCCCATGAAAAGTAACTTTTGCGTTTGAACGTGCGTTCCTCAGAAAAGGAACTCGTTCCTATCTAACATTGAGTACCAGCAAAGAGATTAAGGTATTGCAACCGACTGTGGTCCTGGGTATAATTCCGGCTTATGTTTGAATTTCGCCGAGCGACTCGAAAACGCAACTATCTTAGCTAAACCGGTTCAGACATTTCGACGTCGATTTTATACTCCTGCGTATGTAGTCTATTTTGGTCTATGGTAGCACTCTTTAAAAAAACACCAACAGCAACGAAAAAGACAATATAGTGCCCTTTCGTATAATGGGATAGCATATGATATGAGAAAAAGATGCCCCGAAAAACGCCGAACACCCCGAAAATAGAGGGAAACAACAAACGGAAATGTAAAATTGGGATTAATTCAGGTGTGGTAAATGGTGGCAAATACACCATTTTGGGTAGTGGTTTCCAAACTTTGGCCATTCTTTTTCTTTTGCAGTTGCTGTGTGAGCTAAATTTTGGTTTTTGGTGACCGTGACATATGCCTTAGGTGATCTGTTTTCACCTTTATTTCAAGCACGTACCGATGGCTCAGTGGATATGGCAACATCCTACGAACCTACGAATCCTACGAATCCTTACAGGACCGTAGAAAAGAAATTGATATTAGATTGTTTGCTCGTATAAAGAAGGGAGAGTGCGATATTAATGTTGAGAAAATTGTTCTGCCTAAAGAAAGGAGTAGAAGAAAGGGGCACACTACAGTGTAGGTGTGATGCCTACCGCTATTCTTATTTTCCCAGGGTGTGTCGGTAGTGGAACAATCTAACAGAGTCTCAAATACAGAGCCTGTATAACTCCATCTTTGCCCTTAACTGGTCTTTGACTCCCGCTATTGGCCTCCCTAAAAGGGGCTGCTTGCGGGTTGAGATTGTAATTGAAAAAGATACTCCAGGAAAAACTCGTTACTGGCTATAGAAAGTTTTATAGAAAATTCAATTATTTTTTTTTATTGCTTTTTTTCCCAAAAAAAAAAGTTATACAATAAAATTTGAAAACGTTTTCAATTTATAATTTTTTTTAGATGTAGATTAGTTATAAATAATAATAATGACCAAGTTATAAGAGAAGGTGCACAACGTTATAAATGTCGAAATAGTAACAAATAAACTTTTAACTTTGTGGTTGATATTTTATTTATGAACTTGGCGAATTACTCGTTACACAATTTTTTTTTAATCACCGTAGTGCCAATTGAACTTCAGGATTACTGCACCCTCATGTCTCTATGGAGATGTGCAAGGGGCAGGGAAGGGAAGGGATGGGGAATGGCTGCTGGAATAGCCAGGCTGCAGAATCCACCCCTAAGCTATGGACTCCCTAATGGAATCTCTGGGGTGACGCCAGTACCCCAGGCTCGCGCCGCTCGCGCTACCCCTTGCCTGCGCCGGGAATTTTTTTTTTTTTTATATTGAATTATATTGAATTGAACCCGGGACCGTCGGCTTTGTAGGATGTTGCCATACCCACTGAGCTATCGGTCCTGATCCGTGCTGTATTTCAATGTTGTCCAGTGCTGATGGCCCAAGATATGCCAACGACTAACTGGTTCTACCATCTTAATTTCGTTGGCTCGTGCAATATGCTCAACGATCCAGATCACCGGGTGAGTCATCGGCACGAGATGGCCGGATTAGAAAATTGCATTCGCTCGAGCAAGCCGGTTTCTCCCTCCAAACTGCAATAATTGCGGATTGTAATTTAAGCTAAGATGAGCGTCGTAAATCTGCAAGCGCACCGCGCGCCATCTGTTGACGATCCATAAAAAGAGTTACAATTTAGTTTAGCTTGTCGGCTTTTCGAAAGAGTTGCTTTTTTGATACTTTCACCTTTACATGGGAGAACGACTAGTCGATTGAGGGACAGACCTGTCTCGAGTTTTGGGAGTGGGTTCACTAGTTTATTTGATTCCAAACTATTGAATTTTCTATTGGTAATTTTACTTAGCCTGGGATTCATACTTAAAAAGGTATCTTTAATGTATTTAGATGGGGTAATCGGTGCCCCCGTAGCATTATGGGAATACGTGGGAATATATGGGATTTTACTGCTTGTTAAGAAGGCTTACCAGCAACTCCCTCAAGGTGGCAACCTGGGCTTAACATCCATTTCGAAGGTACTAATTTTTTTCAAAAAAAAAATCGGGCAGTATCGGCAGGGAACCGAACCCGCGATCAAGTGCTTAGTAGCCTAGTAAGGGAGAACGCTCACCACTACACAACTGAGGCCACCTATGACACTGCGTTAAATGTATTCCTCATACATGCATGTTGTCATAGAAACACGAGGGGTACCGAATCTCCTGCAGTGATATTTTACACCTAACCTTATTTACATTATTTACCATACCTTATTTATAGATTTATTCATTAAAAACCTCACTGGGAATCACACATTGATAGAGCACGACGACTTTGCAAAAACAAGTATCTTGAGACAAGAATACATCACCGTCAACACACCTGAGGAATCACGGTGTCCCGCGTCCGTTTGGCAATTACCAGGAGCCGTGATCCCCACGCCACCCACACCCCAATCACCCCCTCCCATCGCCCCCTTCTCACTTTACCTAATCGAGACGACAAGGGAAAATGTCACCCGTAATATCCTCCCGTGATTAAGAAGAAGTGGGTCTATTGTTGGCTACGTGAAAGATTGCGGCACAACACACACTGAACCGTGGAGCTCCGGTGACTAGAGAAAAGGGTAAGCCTATAGACGGCGGTTTCCATGGTCGCGTAAAGAGAGCAAAGGAAGAAAAAATAAAGCACCAGCAGCAGAAACAGCTTACTGATGGATGAATGCGTCTTGGATACGAGACTAGAACCTCCAGAGACCCACACAGCCAGTGTTGGGTACGTTCTCTTCATGTCTTTGGTTTCGGTACGAGACACTATCGTCATTGGTTAGCGGCACATAACGGCAAACAATATTGAACGGTCCAAAAAATAAATATGGAAGACAAGGAAAAGTAAGTGAATATTTAAAGTGACGGGAGATTGATTTTAAAGGGTAATAATGAACGTCCGGCAATACTCTTCGAGATCACCGTGACTTTTAAACTCCACAGAATGTGTACCAGACACTCGTATTCGTTTCTTTGTAAAGAATGAACCGAAGACGTTCCTTGTTCCTCAGCATATCTTCAAACGTAAGAAATTAATAAGATTGTGATAACTACATTCTGTAACCCGACGTTCTGCGCCAGTATAGCTAACAAGTGTAGTTATACAAAACAATACTGTTTTGTAGACTGGGGCAGAACGTCGTAGTACACCGTAGATATACTTTTAGTTACACAATGCACATACTGTATAAGTCGTGCGCCAGCAGGTTAGCCTCCTTATGATTGTTGATGCTTCATGAATAATTTATTCCGTTCACATTATCGTGAAGCAGCAACAATCATAAGAAGGTTAATCTGCTGGCGCATCACTTCTACAGTATGTGTAACTATAAATATGTCTACAGTATCGGTAAAGGAACGCTTCTTCCCTGGAGGAAAGTGATGAGGGCTTAGTGGAGGGATCTTCAATCCATCTGGTCCGGGGGAACATTTGTTCCCCTTGACCACTCTTTCCTTCCCCCTTCCCTTCCACTCCCCCGCCTCTTATAGCCGAGGTCTTGGCCAAAGCTAAGAGGTGGTTACTCCCCCCCTTCCACCAATTGGGTGGTTCGGGGGTGAAGGCGACGGGCCAAGTGCTCGTCGCCCAACCCAACCAACGAAGACGTTCCTTGTCCCTCCGTAAAAGGAAAGAAACTAGTACGTTACTTGTTCCTGCTCCAAAGAAACGTAACTCGTTCCTTCGATTTAAAAATAAACAAACGGAAATTGAGCTCAGTGCGGCAGTGATTTAATTTTCTAACGTAGGCTTCCAACTAATTGTACGAGAAATAACTGTCACCATATTCCCCAACAAACTACTAGTGAATTACAAAAGGTTCAATTACAAATTACAAAAAGTTCAATTACAAAAGGTTCGAACGTGCCGCCATTTTTAATTTCATTTCCATGAACAGAAAATAGGTAAGCCTCATTAATAAAACCATCGGTTCGTACGCTTCCCGCTGCTGGGAAGCGTACGAACCGATGGCTCAGTGAGCCTACGGTCCCGGGTTCGATTCCCGGCACAGGCTTTCGTTTATTCGTTAGCCTGTGGTACTGGCGTCACCCCTGAGCATACCGCCCTGCCCCTCACATATCTCCTAAGAGACACGAGGGTTCAGTAATCATGTAGCGATTAGCACTACGGTGATTTAAAAAAAAAAACCTCATGAGGTCTCTATAGCATTTGGTAGTCTAGGATCTCAGGAATAAAAGTTTCTGTCGGCGTTATGGGGGGTTTTGATCCGTATAATCTTTGACTGGCGTAAAACGTTCTGAACTGCACCAGCTGACCTCTCAGCAAAAGGAACAATCAATATATCTAAGCAGTCTCTCAGGAGTAAATGTCAAATGGCATAGGATAGATGTGCAATATTTTGAATAGAGGAACAACTAAATGATTGGCAGGGCAATCCATCGCAGTTATTAGACCTCTCTGGTGACATTTCAGTTTTTGTTGGTTCGCTATAATTACCGTATTATCTGATCCCTAATCCACGGTCAATAGCTTCAAAATTGCACTCTGCGTTTCATATTCCCTGCTAGATTATCAAGACTAACCATCATATTTATTAGAGTCCTCTGGTGGCATTTCAGTGGGTTCGCTACAATTACCGTATTCTCTAGTCCCTAATCCGCGGTCAATGGCCTCAAAATTGCACCATTTGGCCGCACCAGCAAACAGTGGAATCGGGAAGGAGTGGCGGCTTAGGCACTGCAGAAGAGGATATCTATGATTGGTGAACTGTTGTGTGGCTAGTGCGCCGAACTATTGTGCCCACAATGCTGGTTCAATTCCCCAATCGAATTCAATTCTCCATGAAAAGGGCATAGAAAATCACCAAGCTGTTTCTTCACAGAGTACAATTTTACGTGTGTCAATTACTGATTGCTGTTGTTTCACAGTAAAATGGACTTCACGGACAAATGAAAGCCCATGTGGAGTGCATCGCCCAAGTAGTACGGTTAAGATTACGGTTTCTGGAAGCTGAATCTTCATGCACTAATTCCTTCTTCTAAGCCTCTAGATTACGAATTTTACGAGACAAGCGCAAATGAGATATTCTCGGAAAAATGGCTACCAGCGAAAAATAAACTCTGTACACAGCTTTGCCAGTACGAGTTGATGAATTTTTCGTGCCGGAGCAATCCGAATGCGCGTCATCCATCGAACAGCCATGAGAAACCGCTCCTTCAAATATTACAAAAAATCACACAATTTGACAGCGTTGAATACTTTTTTCGCGAACAAAAAATATCCTCCCGTTAAAGTTCCTTCATAAAATGAATGGTACCATAAAACTGTTCTTGAAAAAAGGAACGATTTAGTTCCGTCGATTAAAAAATAAGCAAAAAAAAAAAGAAGAAAACATTCAATTGTTTTTATTATCTAATCTTTAATCCTCTGGGCTTATTAAAAGTATTCATCAGATTAACTACGCTACCGCTCTGTTGATGTTGCAGTTCCACAAAAAAAAAGGAAAAAATTCGTTGCAAACGTTTCTTTCGAGAAAAACTTATAAGAAAGAAGACGATCCAAAGTTCCTCCAAAAAAAAAGTACAAGAAAAGAAATGGTTCGAGCATGCGATTGTCGCAGCCGTAAAGATGTGGACTGACCTTGTCTGAGTCGGTTTAAAACTAAAGTGGTGTTAGTCACTTTGTCACTACTTTTTTTGTATCTACGAATTTTAATTTTTATTTCGTTTTATTTTTATATCTTGTACGTTGTTGTTGTTGTTATGATCCGTAGAGTCGTTTCCGATTCCTGGTGACGCCATGAACAAGTGCTCTCCAACTGGGCCGAT
>JAUJYS010001906.1:0-16045 GCA_033995665.1 Melogona broelemanni
ACCCCTGAGCTTCCATTAGGGAGTCCAGAGCTTAGGGGTTGATCCTGCAGTCTGGCTATTCCAGCTGCCATCCCTCTACCCTTCCCTTCCTTGCCCCTCACATATCTCTAGAGACACGAGGGTGCAGTAATCCTGAAATGCACTAGGCGCTACGGTGATTTAATTAAGAAAAAAAAAAAAAAAAAAAAACTCGTTCGCAAAACATAATTGCCCCGTAGATCAGTCGCATGAACCAACGAAACGTTAACAAGCTACAATGTATATGGATCATCTGGGGGAGAGGCCTTTGGAAGAAGGAGGGACAGGATAAATAATCGGGGCATTGAACCACTGCCTGACACTTCATATTTTTTTGTCAATATTTTTTGTGCGATGCTGAGATAGAGAGCCCACAAAGGGGGGCTGGGGGGAGGAGTTACGATAGATGGGGAGGGGGTGAGGTCATCAAGTCGAAAAAGAAGCGCGGGACGAAAAACAACGATTGGCAGCGTTCACACGGTTCGTTAATCAAGACGTGAATGCGAAAAAGCGCATCATGGGACGCGGCTGTCTGCTGCTCGTCGGTGATCCTCCGCGCATTGGGGGCCTATATACACGTGCACCCCGCAAACGAGCGATCCTATTGAATAAATAAACACATAATCTCGTCAAACAGCGCGATAGAAAGGAGAAAAAAAATGCTAAACCGAACTGTGTGCCAGCCAAACAGCAAGTCTGTAACGCAACCAAACATAATGATCCAACCCAAAAGGTGGCTGCGGCAGTTGCCAGATAAAACCACAATCGCACAATTGGTGCAGCACTGGTATTGACTGACTACATTCTGAGATCTAACGTTATTTATCATTTGTATTTTTGCCTGAATATGACAATTGCCGTATATACACACTCCATTCGGTAATACTTGATTCCACTCGGTAGTACAGGTGTACATTCATATGTGATTTAGATTCGAAGCCTACTATCGGAAAAAGGAACCTTTATTATGCTTAAAAAAAATTGTTTCGTTCAAAAAGAAAATTTATGTTGTTTCTCTTCGCTTACCTACTTACAAGAGCATCGGGATGCTGGACCATGTAACGACGCGCAAATCTGATTGGTTGGTTAGATTCCACTTGAGCTGGCTTAGTTACCAAGCTGACACACTGACAAACGATAAACTAGTTCTACGCCTTTGCCGGCTACATACAGCGAAGCAAGTTTATCACCGCTCCCGTTTCATGAATATTCTGGGTCTTAGTCTAGCTGCTCAGTAAAATGGTTGACCGATAAATAAGTCCCATAATCCACCTCGACACACGTGTACAACCTACTGAGAACTTCGGATCCACTTGTGCGCCGAGTGAGTACTTCGAAAGAGTGTTCTCCGCACGAGACCATTGACGTCTTTATGAAATAAAATAAAAGTAAAAAAAAAAAAGCTCTCCAGTTGCTTAATATGGCACCGGGCGCTTACAGGCACTTCTGTTGGCTTAGAATGAGAAAGTTTATGAAAAAATAAAAAAGGTGTGCTATTCAAAAACAGTTTCATTAAATTTGAATTTGTGTAAAATAGATTTCATTTCATGTGATCAGTTTTTGATGACGAGTTATAAAGCGTGATAGGATTTCCGATCTCTATTTCCGTGACGTGTGTTCAATTTCCGTCCGTGTCCTCCAGAAGTTTTCGGGAGAAATTCGTGCGCACGCTTTTCTTTGGAATGTACACCCCTGTACGTTAAAGATCCTTACCTAAGCTAGGAAAAATTACAAGGTCGCACTATGGTGGCTCCGAGGCGAAGTTCAAGCAATTAAGGCGGGGGCTCTCACGAGGATTCCCCCACTTCGCTTGCCTGTCTGAGTCGCAACCAGACAACAACACACCTTGTGATATGTGGGCGGCTCTATGACGTACCTTGGCGGGAATGGACGTATAGAAATGGACGCCAAATTCTGCAATTTGTAAGTCTGTAAATCGAGCGTGATTGTTGCCAACACGTGTTGGGCGCCACACACACACTGACAATCGCGACGGCCGGGACCTCCAGCTTGGAAACACAGCCAGCATCTCAAAGGCCGGGACGGCCGCTTGGAAATCAACGCGCGCCATGTTTCCATCGACCAGAGTTCGTACGTGTCTGCCGCTTGTTGTCGCATATTGCCCGCTTATACACTTTAGTCACTCAAACGTACGCCTGAGACCCGCCACCCAATTTATCCAATCTCCTAAAATTGGTCGTGAGAAATAATGCCGATTTCATTTTAATTCAAATAATGGATCATTGGACAACAAAGTTCAGAAATTGGAAAATCAGAGAGGCTAAAAAAAATAATCCGGAACCCTGAAGCCTCGTGCCTTCGACAAAACAGTCGAAGTCATTTTGTAAGCATGGCGGTACGGAATTAGTCTGAGAGAATAAAAAACAATTAAGAGCTAACTGCTATCGAATCGCTCAACGCGAATTGCACAACAGGGTCTACGGAGGATACTAGATACACACACGCAGCAGGACTCGTGCAAGTGACGAAGAAAGGCGGAGAAAAAAATCCCTTCACCTGTTAGTTTCAATCACAGCTGACGACGGTAATTCCTATGGCGACGGCGGGAATTCGAACGAATTCCTTCAGATGCGAACAGAGAAAGAAGCGAGAGAGAGAGAGAGAGAGAGGAGACAAGCCCCCGAGTCGAAATAAATCCCCGGCGCCTTAAAATAACGGCGAACAACGTGAGCCGGCGATTCGTGTAATCGCATTGCAAATTGTCAGATATTTCTTTCCGCGTATAAATACACGGCGGTATAAAGAAGGGGCGACGAATATGTGTGTGTCACATCGAGCGCGGGGTGCAAAGAAAATGGCAGCTTGTTTGACTTGGAACCGGAGCAGGCCAACAGTCGGGGATTCGGGAGTCCTTTTGCGGGACAAATTGGTCGCTTTAAATTTAGATAGGCGCGCGCTAGTGCTTACCTTTGGAAATGGTTACATTCTGACACTGTATGTATGAACACGTGCACATGTGTATATTGGAGCCAAGATTTGATGTCAACTACTGTGTGATGTGTCCGCCTGTTGGCTGACAACTGTTTTTGCACTTCATTTAAGGCCGGCCGGTTTAGTTACGGTTGGTTAGCTTGGTTTAGGTTTCTCGATATAGGGCAATTGAAGTACTTACATATAAGTAGTTAAGATATAAATTAATCGGGTCAAGATTGTACTGTAAAAATACTTGTTTGTACATGTACCTTAAGATGCTTTTCATTAAAAAAGTGACAACCATTTGTTGGCTAAATGGTGAAACAGAAAAAAATGAAACAGCATCTTAAAAAGCTGGAAGCATCTTATGGCAACCACAGTACCAAATGGTGTTGTTGCTTGGCTGGTGGTTAGGAACACTTAAAAACTCTTACATCATAAAGCATCATAAACTAATATTCACTCAGTGGCAAACCCCAATTTTTTTTTATAAAATTTCGAAGGTATTTTTTTTTCTAGAAACTCTTAAAAACATGCAACACGCGTATTTGAAGTTCAGATTGCAAAAAATAAAATAATTTGAAACACAAGTATATAAAACGACTACTTACCAATGATAACATTTGGAGCAGTCGCCTAACGGATCAGCACCGGGCATAAAATATGCAATAATTCCATGAAACCGACTGAGGTACCTAATTTCCTCGAGCGTGTCGAATTTATAAAAAAAAAATCCGAAGCAACATACCAGACGTTAAAGAAAGCGAAATGCCTGCGATGGCCAATCAGCAACACTGTAACCACCAGCACATTTACCGGCATCAACAACAGAAGACTAATGCCGAGCAACGATGCCAAGCAGATCTGAGATCGACAACAACAGTTCTGCCGAAATAGTGGAACGAAGCACGACTAACAGGTGAAGAAAAACCACAATGAAACCGACAGCGAGAGAGCTAGATAGAGCGCGGAAGAAAATATAAATCCAACGCCGAGCGCAGTTAATACACACCGGATATAGACGACCGGCTCGCACTGCGCTCACCCAGATATCACCACTGAACGCTTTATAATGCCTCGAACATTGCTTCGAACAAACCTCGGAGAAAGGGAAAATGAAAAATCGGGCGAACCATTACGTCATCGTTTTGTAGTCACGTGCAGAAAAACCTCCCCGTATCTACACAAATAATAGAAAGAGTTCTACGTCGACCAATCGAGAGACCTCGAAGATTATATAAAAGAGAGTACGAATCGGTGGAAAAATGTCGTCACCACGGCGAAATACTCTGGCGCCACTTCAATTTGAGCGGCTGTCACAATGGCACAGTCAGAGAAGGCGGCGGAGGCACTACTAACACTTTGTGTCGCCAGTCACCGCTGCTCGGTTCAACCTGGGATAAAGACAAGGCGTGTATTGCCCGTGTCGCGGCGCCGCTCGAGATAGTATAACAATGGCGATGAGTTGTGACCGGTTCTGCCCAGGTACTTTTCATGATAGTGTTCTAATTGTCATCACCATTGCCGCAGGTGATTTAAATCAGTGGTAGCGAGCGGTCAGGCCGTGCGCGGGCTATTTTAAGACGAACACTATTTACTATTTAAAAATCATGTCGTCACCATTGTCAATTTTGTCCATTTACTCGAATAGATTGCAGTACTTTAACTGGAATATCACTACCATTAAAAAAAAAGTAATAAAATTATATTTGAACGACTCCTAAATCAACTCTATTGTAGTAATGAAATGGTTGTGTCATGGGGTCAAGAAACTGATGTACTCTGTGCCACGACGCCAAAATGTGAACCCATTACTGATTCGAACCCATTTACGGTAGAGTACAAGACCAAATGTATTCGTACCATATTCCAGGACAGAAAACATTCAATTGTTACAGCGTACATCCATGACAGGTGTGAAGTGCACCAACCTTGTAGTTGACAAATATTACGGACTTAATCGGCACTTGAAATGAGAAACTTGAACTTCCAAGTAGGTGTTAGCAGAGGTCACTCTTGCCACTCTACCTGTCGTTCTGTCGAAGTTAAACGATTGCCAATACTTTTCGTCCCCTAGTGTTGTTGTCAGAACTGTCAACACGATGTAAGCTAATAAAACCGAATGGTTTCTGCGCCATTCGTCTTGAAGCACAACATATTTCCACACCTTGACTGATCCAACAGTCAATGCAATTGTTTGAAGGTGGAAAGATGAATTATATTACAGACTCCATTTGCACCCATACAGACTCTGTATTTAAAATCAGAGACCCTGCCCTCTACATAGTCAACTTCAAGAATATATTGAAAATAAAAAAAAGTTATTTGATGGCAACCACACCTAGATCCTATGCCGCCAACTAAGATTTACGAAGAAAGCTTTATACGTGTTCTAGAAAAATAAAAATGCATTACGATTTCTTCAAGTCGTTCAGTTGGAACCAGATGATGGAAAGCTGAGTTGGTGGAGCTCGGTGACAAAGCACTTCACGACTTCGTATGAAGAACACTTTCGCTTGTACGTTCGAAAAAAAAAATTATTTTATGCACGTTGATGTGAACCGCACACGAACTTGCAAGTTAAAAGCCACTACAATAATGTCTGGTGACCTACCTAGGCGAATCTATTCAACCATTCACAATTGGCATTTCACCTGTCGTAATCGTCTTGGACAGTCGCAAATTCACGTGTCTCCGTGGTCAAAACGGATGACGTAAAAGTGTCGCCATTATGTGAAGAGTTTCTTTAAGATTCGCTGGAGGAGTGGTAGTAAGAACCGACAAGAACTTGAAGCAGTTCCACGAATCTCAAAAGATAAGGAAGACGACGAGAGTGAAAAAATAGCGCATGCGTGGACTCCACTGACGTTTTTTCACCCTTTCAAATTACCATCGCCTACGTTTAACGTGAATCGCAACCCACAAGCAACCGTAGTAAAAAAAAAAAAAAAAAAAATACGAAAAAAAAATGACAGTTCGATTTGCTTTGATCCAATGGATGGTAATGGTAGCAAACTCAGAAACGTAAGAAATGCAAATTTTTCCACAACGAATACGGAATTTCCGATTGTTGGGAGGGAGGCTCAAAATTTGCATACCGAGCCATCGATTCAACCCCTTTTTCTTTTCCCCTTCTATACTGTACAGATACATTGTGCGTCCACCTTACTCCGGCCTTTGAAATGGCTCTTGTGGTGTGCATACATGTATATTTAAACCGCTTTATGCATAAATGTAATAAAATTAGCACTAGAGAATTTGCGATTTTATTTAATATCAAGGGAAGAGGATTAAAAAAAATTGATAATTTTTTGCTGCCAGTCGACAATGGCAACTTTAAATTTCCAAAGTTAGAGTTTTAAACATTCCCTCGACAAAATCGTGTCCTTCTGAAGCCGACAGATTTTAAATAATAAAATAAATACTGGATTAGAGAACCCGGTGGAAAGTGATAAGTGAAACTGCCCTATATTTAACAGAATTGACGAAAATTTTAACAGGATTGATCCAGTGGCTCTATTTTACAATGTGATCGATCCATCACCAACGTGGATCTCAGAATACTATGAATGATCCCGGGCTATTATTTATTTTTAATTCACAACGATTCGTAGCATTGCAATGAGTCAACAGCTTAATGCGAATCAGCCTATTTCCAGATCGGTTTAGTCACCAATGAGTTTCATATCTACGTTCGAATATGGGAATAATGGAAGCAGCACATTGTAGCGAGTGCTATATGGGGTTTCACTCGGGTTTGATGCCTTCTTGCAATAAATAGGAGGACGTTCACATATTCCGGACTATACACACTTATCGGGTCTATATATCGACAATGGATTTTTGGTGCGGGTAAAAATCTAACTCTGGCCTCCATTAACGGTGAAGGGGGAGATTTGCAGCATGCATAGACACGGCGATATACGACATGTACGGTCGACAGAGCCGAGTGGACGCCAGAGAGCCCCCAGTTTCATCCCTGATAAAACGTACTCTGCAGACGAGGTGCGCTAACCAATTCAGAACGATCGCGGCCAAGAAATGAATATTGTTGATGGAAAAATAGACTCCAGAAGAAACTATTGTAAACCCTGGCACAATTGCCACGATCATATCAATAGGACACGCATTCAATTTCTATTTGACACGCAAATAAAAGTAGAATTATTCCTTATTATTCCCCTTGCGAAAAATATTGCTAAAAATAACTGTTGATGCTGTATTTGAATCTAACAATAATTTTTATAATAAAAAAAAGAAATAAATGATATTTTACAGTGGATACCAGTTATCAAAGCACAGAATGAAATTTTAATAAAATAATTTTGTAGACCGTTTATTACTGTAGAACCATTTTATTTTCAAAAAATGGCGAACCAAAAAGATCGAAAGAACGATTTCATGATTACTAGAAATTTAATTTAATCGCTCATCTATCTAAATTTAATCAAAGCACGATTTAAGAAAAATGATTTTATACACTGTTTACTGAAACCATTTTAATTCCCATTAAATGGGGCGCCAAATAGATCATAGAACGATTTCTCGGCAACCAGCAATTGAATCCAGACTTCCAGTCGAGAATTCGGTTTCGCCAACGCGAACGGAGTGGGGTCTCCACACATACTACACTCGTGCATTTGATAAGGGTGGACCGCTACCTCTACACATCCCAACCACACCACCTTTATCGGAAAATATATTCACAACAATGCAAAGCGGCACAAAAGAGAGTGGCTGCAGATGCCCAGATATGTGGGCCTCGCCGCCACCGCGCTATACATGCAGCAGCAGCAGCAGCACATGGCGCTTACGTACGTACGTACCTACCGTAGTAGCCTGGCGGGAGAGAGTGAACCAGAACCGTGTCCGCCAGGGCCGGAAAAAGGACGCTGGAGAGGTAAAATGAAACGGGGGTGGTACGAAAAGGAAAGCAGAGGAATAGGATGGTGGTATGGGAGAAGGGGAGGGGGCGGAGGATAAAATAAACGAAATGGTGTACCAAAAGATTTTTCAATGAAGTCGTTTTCGCGATAATGATTGGGAACGAGAGGGAAAAAAATCGAATTTGCCTACAACATGAATGGAAGATTGAGTAACTCCCCCTGGTAATCGTGGAGGACTTCCAGTTGGTCTTGGAAGGACGGCCAGATAGGTTAGGGTCAGTAAAACCAACTCTCCCCCTCCCCTCTATTTATGTTTTGACGCGGTTTAGTCAGTTTGGCGAGTGAAAAAAGGCATTCGAAAAAAATTACACACCGTATGTTGACATTAGCTAATAAAAAAAGGAATACAAATTGTAATATGAATTGCAAAAGAAATACTTACAAGTAAAAGTTGGGCTATTTTACAACATTTCACTTAAGATGGTTTTTATAAAGTTTTCTTTTGTCGAGTGCTTATCCAATGTTTCGGAAGAAGTAGTATGACTGATTTTTTTTTAAATATAATTCTTTAAAATATAATTTTTTTAATCACGTTTCTTCACTTCGGACAAGAAATTTCACCCATCTTACTTCACAGCTCCGCCCTCCCCCCCTTCCCCCGACATCAAAACAAGATGGAGCACAATTTTGAATGGACTTCGTCCCATATGAGAAAGAAAGTTATGCGAAGAAATATACCAGCGCACATAGGTGGATCCAGACCTCCAAATGCGTGTAACTATACGTGAAACGATAAAGGCGCGCGTTATGGTACTTTGGGGGACGGTTTGTGGAGTGGTACCTTGTCTGTGCGTGGGCGTACGTACGGTTGTTTGTGTAGATTGCTATGGCGATTGCCTCCGTAAACGTTACTTCTGGGACGTCGGTGTGTATAATGCCGAGGTTTTTGAAGAGCCTGCAGCTCCCGAAGCTCATTCGGCTCCAGTCTCACGAGTCACCACAACGCTAGTTTAACACCTTGTTGTTGTCTGGCTAAATGGTTGAACGCGCCCCCACCCGCCCACACCAGACAAAATGGCCACCACCAGACCACGTGATGGTCGGTCGGCCATCTTTGTTTTGCACATGAACCCTCGTGAAAACAAAGATGGCAGGCAGAGAATGAAGAGATTTGGCGGCGGCTATTTTTTTCTCTTCCGTTTTACGTGCATGACGTCACAATGAACAGCAGTACATCAATGAGGAGGCACTGCCATCTGTTAGGCAGGCCCTCACGCTCATAGAAGTCATTTAAGGTCGAACTATGACAATTACACGAAGTTCGCACTAGTACACATTTTGCACTTGTACACATAGATATTATTGTATAAATGTTTAATACTTTCAATTACAATAACATGTTCGAGACGCGTGATGCCCGGTAAAACCGAAGTCGGGACAACTTTACGAACCGCCCTACCATGAAGTGCAACAAGAAAAAAAATATGACTTCTGTAGACGTGCCGGGTATATACACAGACTTAGAGAGTGTACCGGGCACCACATACTCGTAATACAGCTTTGAAAGTCGACTCGGCCGGACCCGGCAAGAGCCGCAACCACCTCTCTCAATGTGTAAAGAAGAAGGTGGGCTAAGAAGTGAGGGGGCGGACGTGGGAGGGAGGGAGGGGAGCTACCGGCATTCACAAGAGTGAAAAGGTAGACCTACGGTTATACACGGATATACAATCAGAAATCTATAATGGAGGTCGTGGGTGGTATACGCGATTTTCCGAGTGCAGTTCGAGTGTGGAGAGAGAGAGAGGCCTACACACCGTTAAATAATATGAGTCCATCCACATAAGAAGACTCCAGCAATTTTTCTATACATGTGTGTGTACTGCGGCGACCAATGCAACAAAGCTAAAATCCCATTCTTCGTTGAAAGGTGGACCTTTATGGCGTCTTCCCCCCCCCACCCCCACCATTCACATGAACGATGTAATAGTCAATATAGGTGACCGTGGGCTCCTGTACTCTGCAAGCAGCCCGTACTTAAATGTATGGGTTGGGTTCGTCAGAAAGTCGAAGTAGAATCTGCCCCCATTGGGAAAATAGCACTACAGCATCAAAATATTGGTGTAGCGGGGACAAAAGGCATATCGAACAAGATTAGCCTGTACCCTCGCCGTACTTACACAGTGTATGTATTTTTTATCATGCTTTTGTTGAAATGAAAACTCCTGGAGAACCTCAAAAAAGCATTATACAGTATTTCATATTGAAAGGGAGTTAGTGAAAAAAAATTATTGTGATCATTAGATTAGAACGTAAATTAAATTAATATTGGTCAATGAAAGAGAATTAGTGGAAAAACTTATTATGATCTTTTGAACGTAAATTAATATTGGTCAATGAAAGGGAATTAGTGAAATAATTACAATGATCGTGACAACATAAATTAGTATTGGTCAATGTAAAACAAGAAACGAATTACAAAATTAATTAACCCAAAACAAAATAAAAAATATATTTATTTTTAGGTTGATGTTTCCTTTACGGGCAACATGGAGCGGAAAATACGGTCGACAGGGAGCGGACAGGGAGCGCGCGCAGCGAGCGTGACTGACTTGCCTTAAAAAAAATATGACATGAAGTGACAAATCACGCTCGAGCGCTCCCTGTCCGCTCCCTGTCGACTGTATTTTTCGGTCCATTTTGCCAGTAAAGGAAACATCAGCCTATTTTTACTATCAATGAATCACATTTATTTTCTCCGTTCTTAAGCTTCCTAAATAATAGTCGACAGACATTGCTCTAATCGCACGCATCCGTTGGTATAGGCTCTACTCCTCCACCTCTTTGGCTAGGTAACATCGTCTCGCGGGCCAATCAATATCGCGCGAACGTTTCCCCCATTCGCCCACACCATCGCCTAAACAAGTGCTGCCGAATTAGCATTGAGCACTTGAGAACGTTCACCGATTGACGCACTTTATGCGAATATGAAAAGAGAAACGCGCCACGCCGCCCCGCACGTGCAAAACGAAAGGTGGTGCCTCGACGGAACAGCGAGCGCGTTGGATGGTGGATCGGTAGATGGCGGTGCTGCCTGGGTGGTGGGGGGCGTTTTCTGGCGGCGAGAATTTATCGGTGCGCGGAAATAAATAAAATGAAAGATATAACGGGCGGCAGTAACCTGCACTTAACGGCCGTTTTTATTTTGCACGCGCAGTTCAGGGCCATAAACAATTATTACGCACTTGTGAGCGGAAGGGATGTGGAGGAGTAAGGGGGTGGGGGTGGGAGAGAGGGTGGCGATGCACTAACACCTAGATATTTTCGATGTATAAAGTTGTTGTTACGCCTGCTACTACGCGCGGCGACCTATATACAAATTTATTTGGTCGATTTATGGAGGGGGGAGTTGTGTGAAGCCTTCGTTGAATCGTTCGACCCCCAGTACGAATGCCACAATACATTTTCTCCCTAATAATGGACCATTATTATTTTTGCGCAATAAGCATTTTCTTGTGGGCGCCGTGATACATACGGTGTAAAAGGTAGAGCACCGGAACGATAGATATCAGACAATCGCGAGCTTCTCTACCTTGCTGATGGATTCCCCCCTCCTTCACTGACGAATCAGGTAGATGCCAACTATGCAGTTCTATTTTTTTTTTCATTTTTAAAATTCTAGTAGTTTTGTAACGCTTTTGAAATCGTCAATTCAAATTGAAAGTGACGTTGGTATTTTTTGGGTATTTCGACAAATGAATTACGGCACGCTAAGCTGTCGCCAGGTTTTTTTTTTTCATCGTTTTGTTTTTGAAAGAAGCCGATGACCCGGTTATTGTGCGCAGATGGAAACGAACCGATTAAAGCAGCGTCTGTCAATGGCATTGCTAAAAACTCGTTCCACCTTGTAGAGAGATGCCTGCACTACTACTACCTTGCTGAATGAACCCGCATCTGGAATAGACGAAGTTTGCAAGATACCTGATCTGTGATCCCGTATCACAGGAAACCGTGCTATTATTACGCAGGATAATAAACATACGATGGACAGGTAAACCACCCCAAAAAAAAAGAGGATATTAAAAAAAAAATCGTATATAAAGTTACGTCAATGCAGGTATTGTACAAAAAAATGTACTTTAAAAGGATATACGAACTCAGTGAAAGGTGAAGCGAACTCAGGCGAACTCATTTCTAACTTAGTCACGACCAACCCGGTAGCAGATCTTCCAATAAATTTTTTTAATTAAAATTGTAGTATCCAATGGAAAAAAAGCATAGATCAAGTTCATTCGTGAAAGTCAATATTCATCACTCATAGAATCAACCAAATAAAGGGGAAAAAAAAATACTACTGCACAGAAACTAAATTGAATTCGATGCAGCTGATTTTCAAAAATAGACTGAAAGGTTCAAGTGTCCTCATTGTTTAAACCATCGTTTAAAGTCCTCCCCGCTCATTATATTTTATTTGTTTCACTTCACCCGTGTTTTGAAACTTGGCCGATTTAGCAAACGTGCCTGCTCTGTTGGCCTACAATTTGTGACGTCTGTGACACGCGAAAACTCCAGCCGCCAACAACCAAACCTCAGAGCCACAAGACCGTCGCTCCCCGCACGCGTCAATAAAAAATACGTTGCAAATATCTATACGCGTAACCAGTGAAGCTTTTTGCATAGGTTGTCGTTAACCGCGCGGCACTTCGGCCTGGTATTTCGCTGGTGGTGTCGCTAATGCCTACGCCAGACTATAATAAAAGTCTGGCCCCGTTTTCAACCAACCCACAGGCATCATCATGCGTGCGAGTCTGTGTATACCTTAGACGAGCGTCTTCAAAGTCAAGGGAAAAATGAAAAACATGGCATCGAGCCAAGGCGAACATCTCGAAATATATATACGGGCGAAAATTGACAGAAACGCGCCATCAAGAGGCCAAAGATTTCAAATATTTTCGGAGAAGGGGAGTGAGAGAAAGAGAGAGAGAGGAGAGATGGCGAGAGACAGAGTCTCTACGCGGCACGTTCATCGTGGCGTGTCCCGCGAAACTGGTCCGGGCTAACGGAGTTGAACGCCACCGTTAGGCTCGGTCGAGTCTCCTAGTCGTTAGCGGTGGTGCTCGCGCGCCCACGTTCGTATATGATCTTGGGGGGCCAGAACAACGCCATTAAGAACGCGGTCAAAGTTCCGTTAACTAACTGTTGGTTGAAAAATTCACGCTGGCGCAGATTTTTCATGAAACCCACACACACACGCACTCACACGAGCAAACACACCGACCGAGTAATTTTCTTGCGGGGTATATTGCACAAAAAAAAATGTTTCGCAATGTGTTTCGTTTCAGTTTCTCGCGAAAGAAAAAATGAGTTCACCTTTTTGGAAGGGCGATATGAAGGTCAGGGTCTCGCTGTAACTGCACGTACTAAAATAAGAGCGAGTACGGGTAATTGCTTTCGTTCACCTGGGAAGCAGCAATAGTGAAAACATATCAAACGGCATTTTGGTCGACGTTTGTAAATTTTTTGTAAAATGTGTATGATTGAGGAGAAACATGAGAATTATCTCTTAGCGCGATAGCAGACATTTGGCTTAATAATATTAATTTCATTTAATTAATTTTTTTAATTCCTGACATACAATTTCTTCTCTCTTACGGAATAGATCGGTCTGTACATTGGAACTCGCGGATCTCAAACCAATTCCGCTAACCATAGATCAATGATCGATGTAATTTTATATCGGAAATGACACAGCGAGAGGTTAAAGTTATGATATCTTTGAAACGCTTCTACCCCGGTCCCATGCGCTTGCTTCCTGGATCAAGGGTGCCTATTAACAGGCGAACATAATGTGGGCCAGGGGTATTAAATGGGACAATTATGACCATTTTCCCTATCCTTACCCCTCCCCTCCCCTTATCCTCTCGCACGTCTTCGACCAGATACATCAGTCGCGAAAATAATATCGAAAATCCAGGAAGGATGATATCGGTTCAGTCCGGCTGGCCGATGCAGCACGTCTTATACCCAGGAGCGTCCGGGATGGAACAAGCTGGCACACAAGTCAGCTGACCTATATTTCCAATCGACTCCTGAGAACCTATGTACATTTTAAGTTTAAATTGTTGTGGTAACCGTTCGGACCGATTAAGGCATCGATCGACAGGTAGCCGACAAGACGCCGCGATTTGAGACCGACTCATTTGGAAAAAGGCTAACCGTGAGACGACAGAAACCCATTAATTTCCTGAAATTATTTTTCCATCTCATCATGAGGTGTCTTAATTTTATTTCAATTTTTGCGGTGCTTGTCATAACAAATTCCAAACAAATTCATTATTTCCTAGAGTTCTACAATAAATTGTGATTTTATTTTGATCATGATTTATCTTTGGACCTCTTCGACACCCCTTGGTCGTCGGTTCAATTCCCGACCGAGACCTTCGAAATTTTTCGGGCGAGAGAAATTCGTAAGCGAGCATTTCTTCGGAATGGAAGTATAGGCATGTGTCCGTATAAGTACGTTGTCAGGTCCACGTTCACGATTTACACCTTGGTCGGAAAGCTAGGCCAGATAAATTGTAATTAACAAAGTCCACTAACAGTTCAAAAAATAATATTTCGTATGCCAGATCAAGACGACATTAAAACAACCTCGTGTTTTGCAAGACAAAAGTCTCCCGTAATGCCGATCACAAAAAAAAAAAAAAAAAAAAAAGATCAAACAAAACAAAATTGTCGACGAAACTCGGGACTCAGGAGGGAAACTCTATATTATAGATGTGTTATTGGCGGACACCCTTCTGTCTATGCACGGTAGCAACGTCTAGGAGGGATGATATACAATGGAGAATGACGCCACACCCGCACATAAGATGCCGAGGATCGAAGATAACGACGCCAACGGCGGCGGCAGTGACGATGGACCGACGAAGTGCTCACACACGGACGCCGTCGTCGTCACCATCAGCGGGGTGGCAGAACCAGAGAAGCCAGTAATCGTCGCCGGTCGTCAACGCCTGCGAAACAATCGTAAAATATTATGCTCCGTGGTCAACACGGAATTGATAAGTTTTTCAGGAGTAATTATTGTCCGAGACAAAGACACGGACGATAAATATATACCGGAGATGCGTTAGAGAGGAATGGCGTGATCGTCAGCTGGCCGGTGGCTTTGTGGGAGGTGGTGGTGGTGGTGGTGGTGGCAGCGCGAACCCCGAGAGGAAGTTGTTCTGGTTGAGGACCGTTTTCCCAGTAAAGTCATCAGTCGATATTTGCATATACGCGAAAGAGAGAGCAGACCGGACCAAAGAGAGGCTCCAAGCATCGAACGCCGAGCATTGTATGCACGAAGGCCAATATAAACGTAATTAAAAGGGATGGGCACTGCCAATCTCCAGGAAAGATTTACGATTAACGTCCGAAGAATTAAATTATAATACAGGAAGTCGGCCGGTTCTCTTCCGTCACCCAGTAGAGCTCGCCTTAGGGTAGGGAAGGGAGTGGGGGAGGTGCACGAAGTTTTACCCTCGTCTCACACTCTCTGCTATGCGCATAATGATTCGTGAGGCTACCATAAAATTCGGGTCAACCCACAAATATCGAACACCTTGTCTCCTGAAGCTGAATTACGCCGAAACATTGTTTTACGAGTTTTTAAAAAAAAAGGAGATGAAAGCGCAATTAGGCTTGGGAACGTTTTGTGAAAATGTTATTACGTGAAGAAAAAAAATATCCCGTGCATTGAAACAATGCGCCAAGCACAAACGCATCTTCCCCAATTTGGCGTTTGTTGTTCTCAAGATGATGGCTTTCCCGCAGTGTAGTGCTAATAGTGTTTGCCTGTTCACAGGGGGCAGCATTCCTTCGGAAAATCACATTTACCCACCGTCATCATCCACGAGAATTTAGAGCACACGAAAAATAAAATTTAGATTTAAATTTCATTTTTCGTGTGCTTAAAATTATCGTGGTCGATTGATGACGGTAAGTGCGTTTTAGCCGGAAATCAAAGCTAAAATCCGAAAATCGCGCAAAATCAATTCATTAATTTCTAGTTAACCTTTTTATAGGCTTTGTAGTTGTGCCTTTTTGACTTATTTGGTAAACTAGTTCGAAATTGCATTGCATAATAATATTTTAGTGGTGGCCGGGCCTCCAGGGCTTCTAAGAACGAGCCACCATCGGCACGTGCAGCACCCACTACCACCAAA